>PVIH01025252.1:0-21033 GCA_004025045.1 Sigmodon hispidus
CCGACCCCTTGCCAGGAGCCGGCTTTTATACTGCCAAGCCCTAGCCTCTTACGTCTCCCCTTCTGATTGGTTGCAGACTCTCGCCTGACATGACGCAGGGTCAGAGGGCTTGGCTCACAGAGTGGAAACTTACCGGGGGACATGCGCAGAAGCGTTGTTTATCGCCTCGGCCGCGCCTTGGTACCGGAAACCGGCACCGGCTTTCCTGCTTGACCGGGCTCCCGGCTCCCTACAAGAGACCTTCAATAAGGATATACAGGGATGGAAAAAAAATTCAGAGGGAAAGCTGAACACAAAGATAATATATGTGTAGCAATCTTATTTGCATTTCTACCCTTGATAAGCCATGCTTATGATTATTATCCTCTGTATAGTTATTGTTAACTCTTCTGCATTTTTAAATTCTTTTTACTGTTTTTTTGATAAATACAAAATAAAGAAGGAAAAAAAAAGGATTAGAGGGAAGGTGCAGAAGGTGGCAGAATTTCTCACATGGACAAAGGTGCAGTGCTCGTGTCCATGTTGTCCTCAAGTGAGCGTGGGTGACAGGGAGCTGTTTCTAGGGAGCCACCCTTATTTATCTATGTATAACACAGACTCTTTCCTGCAACACTCTAACTCAATTTTCTGTAGAAGAGTAATCTGGAGGCTACATCTCAGAAGTTAATCCTGTTACATCCATTCTGAGTTTCCAGAGGGAACTGTGCTTGGAGAGAACACAGACAATTTTTTGCTGTCTCAGCATATAAAAATGGGCCTTCCTTGCTTCCTTCCGTCCTCCTTCCCTTCCTTCCTTCCTTTCCTTTCTTTTTTTCTTCCTTGCTTGCTTTCTCTGTCTTTTCTCTCTTTTTTCTTTCTTTTGATTTATGTCTGCCTACTGTTTTTTGTTTATTTATTTTTAGTGGAAAATATATTTTTTAGTAATAAAATATATATTACTCTGATAATAGTTTGCCCTTCCAAAACTCCTCCTTGATTCATTCCACTTCACCACCCACCCAAATCTACACCCTTTCTTTTTTCTTTTTTTTCCTTTCTCTATCCCTCTCTCCTTCTCTCTCCCTCTCTCTCTCCCTGCCTTCCTTCTTTTCTTTCTCCTATTAGGATACAAATGACAAAACATAATAGTAAGAAATAATTTAGATAAAATAAAAACAAACTAGAATAAGGCAAAACAATCAAAGTGTCAAATGGAAGCCATAAACACATATAAATATATATATACACACATTTGCATAAACAAAAATTCCATAAAACACAAAACTAGAAATTGTCACGCGTAGCCTTGCCAGCAAGGAACACGCAACACCGGATCCTTCTCTTTGCAGTTTATTCGGGCCTTTAATTATCTTCTTGTCTTTCACTCACTCACTCTCACTCTCACTCTCAGACATATGACGAATGATCCTAGGGGGAAGTCCACTCATTGCTAAATACCCTCTGGTCTTCCAATCCCGGTAAGCCACGTAGACATTGCCCATAGGTCCCAAGACACCGGAAGCAAGCCACCATCATCGCCTACAGCCAATAAGGAGTTGTTTACTCCCGAGAGCACTCACCATCTAGAAAGGTGGAAGGCAGAAACCAGTGCCACCTTTAGGGCGTGGTACAATGCAGCTCCCTACAAGAAATCATAATATATATGAAAAAAACTATGAAGTGAAAAAACAAAGCCTTGAGACAAAATGAGACAAGAAGCATTTATCTGATTCCTGTGTTGTATTATATATTTCTGGCCCAAACTTTGTGTTCTAGACTCAAGGTTGGGTCCTACAGTCCCACAGAAACACAGGCAGTCCCAGAGAATCACACATACACTGTATTATTTTTACACAGATTGACCTGTGGACCAAGCATATAACTTGCTAAATCCTTCATTTTAATTCATGATTCTTACCTTGTTCATCCATGTGCCTCAATACCTTTTCTCAGCAGCATTTTAAATTTTTTTCTATGTGTCTCCTGGCATCTCCGTGGTGTCTCTTCTCACTGGCAATTCTCTAGCATCTCGGCTCTGCTCTGCCTGTTCCCAGAGTTTTCTTAGTCTGGTAGTCCCCACACTTCCTGTCTGCCTTTGGCCAATCAGCAATTTTATTAAACCAGTAGGTGGGACAAATATTTACAATGTAACATCATAATTCCACTATACTCCTGAGCATGGGGCCTGATCTTAAGAATGGTATAGATAACTAGTGAGACTCTGTTGGAGATAATAGTTTGTTCATTTGCTAGGGGTTATTAATTGGAGATAGCTTCTGGGTTCCAGATAGGGATTGTCACCTTTTGTCTTATCTGAACTGGTTACCCTATCCTGTCCAGACTTGTACAGGGCCTGTGTATCCTGTCACAACCTGTCACTCAGGTTCACGTGTGTATCTGTCCTCAGAAGGACCCTTTCTAAATTGCCACTATATCACTGTCTGAGTACTGAGAAGGCAGAATTCTTTGTGAAGTACTCACACCCATCTCTTAACTAGCAGAGCTGCCTTGAATTATTGGGCATTCTGTCCTGATCTACTTCTTCTCTCTGCTAATGAAATCTGGTGCGGAACTTCCTTTCTCCCTTCTCTGTGTGAGCTGTCCTCTCATTCTTCAGGTGAACTCTTACAAATGGAAACCAACTTGATTCCATTTTGGATGAAACTCTGCTTGTGGGCCCCTGTCTTCTTCTTCTGTCTTCTTTTTCCATTATTTGCTTGCTACAAAAACTAGTGTTTCTCCACCATCAGCCATCACAAAGGAGAGAATTCTCCAACTTTCACTGGTTTACTTTCCAGCGATTCTGCTAGTTTATGTGCAACTGTTGTCTGCAATGTTCAGAAAGCCTATTTAATTGAATAAAAATTAAAATGATACCACAGTAAGTAAATAGAGAAAGCACAAGTAATTTTGTGTCATTGACATTATATATGACTTCATTGAGAGGCATATATTCATAAAAGTCATTGTTCATTCTTCAGCCCCTCTTCCCTCTTCTCCTCCCCTCCCCTCCCATTCCCTCTTCTTTTATCTTTACTTTACATTCATGTAATTCCAGTATTTGCTTCTCTAGATTTGTTATTTGGATGAAAGAGTAGCTGCTTAGTGTTTCTTTCTTTCATTCAAGCCCCATGGATGCCCAGTACCTGTCTTTTTATTCCTCTATATAATGAAGGGAAGACAAGATGCTCAGAATGATTTAACCACTGAGAATCCATTAATAAAACTATTATTGTTTATAAAACTGAGCTCATTTAATTTGCTCTGCTTTGGATATGAAAAGTCCTTCCTACCTTACTGAGGCTCATTGACAGAATCTGTCTGAAACCTTTGGGAGTGGCACCCAGGCTTTGAAGGTTATTGGGGGATGCTATTCTTGTATACTGTAAAGATTTTTCACTTGTATTGGTTTAATAAAATGCTTACTGTCCAGTGGAGGTAGGAACTTAAAGGAAAGGAAGCAGATTAGCAGGAGAATTCTGGAAAGGAAAGGCAGAGCATGAGATGCCAGCCAGACACACAGAAAGGAAGATGAGAATGCTGCACTAAAGTGAAGGTATGAAGTCATATGGCTGAACATAAATAAAATCATTGGTTAATTTAAGCATAAGAGATAGTCAGTAATATGTCCGAACTACTGGCCAACATTTACTGTAATATTAAGCCTTTTAATAATTATTTTATACATGGCTACAAGTCTATGAGAGTACTGCTAAAGAAGCCTGAGGCTAACAGAAGGATAAATAATAAAATAGATGTCCAGAGTTATGTGGGAATCTTCTGAGTACTTGATCATAATGATCTATAGAGAGAGTTATTTGTGGTTTAATAGAAAAATTGGTTGACAGAGATCATGAAGGGCTAAAAGAATCTCATATCTTAGCCTTCATTTTTCTAGATGTAAAATTAAGGGTTCAGGAATCTTTCTTAAATGTTCACCAGCAACTCTCTGAGTGCCACTGTGGTATCTACACATTTAGTTTCCTGCATGGTCATTAAAGAATTATAGAAAACAAAAACACTGGCCAGGAGGGACTATAGGTCATGAATGAGCTACTGATTACCGCAGATCTCCTTTTCCAGGTCTGCTGTGATGTACAGAGTTGGAGTGTCTTGCTCTCATCACCACTGTGCTTTTCCTGCCAAGATAGAACAAAACTTATGAAATCATGAGCAACATAAGTCTTTTCTCCCATCTCCTCTGTCCCATGTATTGACAAAGGTGAAAATGAAGGATGAAAATACTAAGAGTCTATTTCGCACTTTCTTTTCTTTGTTTCTTAATGTGATTTGCTGGCTAGGATGGTTTGGTTCCAGTCTTACTGTTGATGGTATAGGGGTTCACTGGCTATGAGGAAGTGACATCCTATCATATCAGTCAGTTATCTTTACCTGGTTGTCTCCATTTTACTGTGTTTAAAGCACTTTAGAAAAGCGAACCTTATAAAATAAACACAGTGAAGATCTCTCTTGTTTTTCAAGGCAGCATCACCATGACTGTTAAATGTAACAACATGAATTATTACCAACACTGTTAATGTCTATAATCATAAGCAATATAACACACTGTTTCCAATGTGTTCATCTCTAATTTCAATGTCTCACTTCACGGCATTATAGTTTTATTATCTCTGGAGTTTTTATTTGTGTATTGTTTAAAGGAAATTTCTATAATTCAATTATTTCTTCAAGAGAACAGTCTTCAGGCAATTATTTGCAGCCAAATCTTTGGTATTATTTTAATTCAAATATAAGGAAGGGGAATTAAAACTCATGCATAAATATGAGCATGTCTAGATTCCCCCTGTATAACCCAATCAGAGAAAATAAAACATCGTTTCCTTTACTTTCAGGAGAATATTTAAAAATTGACCTAGTATGCATTAGTTTCCCATTGTTTCATGACAGAATTCTTTAAAACTGTTTTGACTGAGACTCTTGAATTTAAACTCTATATTGATTCTAATATTAATATTTATTAAATAATAACTTAGCATTAGCAATTATCTCTGCATTCATCCTAAGAAGAGTGCTGGAGGGTCCCCAGGCTGATGCCCCTCTCAACTCCCAAAGCTCTACAGTGTTTGCTGCTTTTTTCCACAGCACTGATGCTGAACACATCAGTGGCAGGAGTTTCAGAAAACATTCTGTATCTGGAGGCATCAATCTTCTTAGCCATGATTTGGAAAGGATGAAATTTATATTGCGTTCTACTCAAAATGCAGGAGTGTCCTAGGATTGAATTAAGCACAGTTGTTCTGTGATGTGTCTGAGGGATGAGTGAATGGTGATGCAATATTTCAGTTCAATAGAATATACCTTCAAAGACACCTTATAGTCAGGGCCAAATGAGTTTTTAAAGCTCAAAGCATTCATCCTAAAATTTAATCAGAAGTAACTTCTCAATTTAAGACTACCAAGCTGCAAACACTGGGGTACCACTTAAATACAGAAAGAAAAGATAGTGACATTAATTTTAAGCCTTCAATAAACTCGATACAATCTACAACAAAGTCCCATGCCCAGCAGGAAGTGGCCAAAACACAATGAACTCCATGGTATTTTTGGTCTCATATTGCTTTATTTAATTATTTCTTTTAAATCTTACTCATCTTTGGCTTTCATATTATGTTTTTTTTTATTTTGTGTTCTAATGGTATATATGCATGTGTGTGTTGTGTTTTTCTATTATTTAATTTGTTTATCTGCTGTTTGTTTTTTATAGAGAGAAAGATTATGAAGTTGGGTGGGTGGGATTGTGGGGAAGATCTGGAAGGAGAAACCTTGCTCAAAATATATGAAAGTATTTGTTTCAAAATTAAAAATAAAATATATGAGAAGTTTACAAAACACACATTAGTTTTAAAGGGTCTAAAAAATATGAGAAATTTCATTGAAGGTGTGAAAGGCCTGCTAACATGAGACCTACTCATAGCTTTGCAAAGGAGGTTTAATATTCAAAAATTAATAGTAGACAAAGTATTATTTCTTATTTCAAGCAAAGTTCTGTAAAAAAAAGCACATAATTTAAATATTTTATACTACAAACATTAGAAGTTAAAGAGTCAGTGTTGTGGTTTATTGATGGGCTTCTCAGCCCTGTCATCCTTCTGAATTTGAACTCATGTATAGATTCATCACAGAATCATGATGATGTTTATGTCTCAATAGCTTTACTTCCCTAGGTTGAATGTCAAATATACATGTACATTTGATGGATTAAGGTAGCATAAGCAATTCATAAAAGACATATATAGTTATTGCATTATTGACAAATCAATTCCTTCAAGAAAGAATTTTTATAAAGGAGTGGGCATTGATTTTAAATATGCATTTCAAATAAGACATCTTGAAAATATGCACAGATGTCACACAAAGCCAATAGGAAAGGGTGGATATACAAGATAAAGAGATGGGGAAGTGCTGACCCCACATCAATTTGATGTCTATAGGACATAAATAGCAAGGCTGCCCTACATGTCCTGCAACAGAGCTATAATGTTGAATTTGTTATTCAATGTGTCTTCAGCTCTCCCAGCAACATTATCTGTAATTACAAAGAGAAAGAATGGCTCACATTATGAAAATCTAGTCTCTGGCAAATGGGCCCCCTTGTATGATCCAACCTGGTTCATTCTGAGGAAGGATCTGTGCCAGAGCAGGGAGAAATTGTGCAGTTTCAATCAGTGATTTGTTCTCTTGTCTGTTATATAATGGAGAATGCTGTGCCTCATTAGAAATTCATCAATAAAACTCAAGAATTAGTATGAATATAACATTTCTGTTATATAATATTACTCTATATTTGTGCACAAAAATGGATTTAAAAGCACTCATATAGATTCTGGTTGCTTCAGATTTATTCATGTCTATTCTTTTTATCAGGAGTCAAAATTTTCCCAATTCCAACTGTTTCTAACAAAGACAAAATTTGCTATTTTTTATTAAACAGATCCTTTTTAAAGTGGTTATAGAATTAAAATTGTTCAACAGACTATGTAAGAAAATAGAGGCACAGGTCCCAGGAAGTTTCCTATTACTGGTTTAAGTTTTAATTTACATAATACGCAAACTCATACATTTATAACTATAAATTATTATGCCTACTGCCATTTCCCAAGTCAACTTTGATATATATATATATATATTGTATGTATTGCTATGTATATATAGTATGTATTGCTATGTATATGTTGTCTTCCTTTGTTGCCTCTTCAATGTTACATATCTCAAAATGTCTGCTTGTATGTTTAGCTAAAGACAAATATTCCAGTATAAAGTGGTTCTAAATTAATAAAAGACAGTGAGTTGTTAACATTTATAGCATGTGATTTTAGACTGTACTATGCCTTGTGGTAGAAATATATTTCATGTGAACTTCTTGTTCCAATGGGAAATGCAAAAAAAAGGAAGATAAGAAAGAGAATACAGATAAAATTAAAGACCACTTAGTGTGATGATTTATTGTATATTTAATAAAATTAGTCTGGAGCATCAGAGGACAGGAACATTATATATGGACTGTAGCCAATTCTTACATATCCAATTCCTCACCTGAATGGGTGGATCATTTATCCAGGAGTCCTCAGACTGATTGGGCATGCAGGCAAAAGGGAAGAACTTCTGCCTTTAGCTTCTTTTATTTCTTTCCCTGCTCAACTATTTTATTTCCTGGTTAAGCATTCCTAGAGCTAGGATTAAAGATGTGTGCTACCACTGCCTGGCTGTTAGGGCTTGAACTCACAGAGAGTCATAGGGATTTCTGCCTCCTAAGTGATGAGTTTAAAGGCATGAATCATCACTTCCTACCCTTCATAACTTGGCTGTAGGTGACTTTGTCCTCTGATGTTCCACACTATCTTTATTAAATATATAATATATCATCACATTTGAGGGTATAAAATAGAAACTACCTAAAGTGCAATCATGTTTGAAAAAAATCCAAGTGAAATTACCAAATAACAGGGAAGCTAAGAGACTCAATTGAACATCTGTTACTACCAAAATGAAGCTTCTAATACAGGGAATGAGTTAATTGTTAGCCAAAGTTTCAGAAATTCCCAAACAAGCCAGGCTGTTGTCAGACTATTGGCTGTTATCTAGAAGCTGCAGGCAAGTACTCATTGCTGAAGACAATACCTACCTAACTAACTTAATGCTGAGAAGTTGAGGTGATGCCTACCTATACTCTCTACCCTAAAAACTAGTATATCTTTGATATGGTAAGGTGCTCTGCATGCTACTAAAGGAAAATAGCTAACCACAAACTAAGCTAATAGCTAAGCCAGCCACAAACTCCTTTTTCTACAGTGGTATTACTGCCTCAAGACATGGTAGTGCAATAGTGGCATATTTTGTGGGAGTAACCACCCCTAATCTGATTGACTTAAGGCAAATTCCATGAGATAGAAACTATACTCAATGCTGCTTGAGTAACTAAGAACCTGAGACTTGATTGTCCAAAGACCTAGGCTAAAACTAAATGCTAAGGTTCTAAAAAATGGTTCTCAATGACATTCTGCTCTATTCAAAACAGTGCTTTGCTCAGCTATCACCAGGGAAGCTTCCTCCTTCAGCAGATGGAAAAAATTCGGAGACCCACTGCCAGACAACATACAGAGTGGGAAATCTAGGAACATTCATCCTTAAAAGAAATGCCTCCATCAAAATCCCTCCACTCAGGACTCATGAAATCCATGTTGAAGAGGGGGAAGGATGAGTGTAAGATCTATAGAGAATGGAAGACACCAAAGAAACAAGGTTCCCTAAATCAATAGGGTCAACACACATGAACTAACGAAATCTGAAGCAGCATGCATAGAGCCTGCAAGGGTCTGTACCAGATAGGCTCCTAGAGCTAGAGGACAAGTAGACACATACCTCATCCCTAGCCCAAAAGCAATCTCCAGGTGTCCATTTGATAACCACTTAAAATGATGATTTAGTTTCCTCCAAGTCACAATGGGGAAACAAATTACTCTTAAGGGTAGGTTTCATGCCCAGTAGAAGAGGACCACTAGAAACTAAACTCAGTCATATTTTGTCACATAATATTATTAGAACTATTTACCTTTTCCTTTTAAATTTTATCTTCTTTATTTTTTATTTTATTTATTTGTATTTTTTCTTTTTATCTTACAGGTTCTTTACTTATATATAAAATGGCTTTCAGTTCAGTGTTTTATGACATTCCTGAGTATGCAAGCCAGTGTGTCTATTTCTTGTACCTTCTCTTGGACTCTTTTCCTTTTGTTTATTTTTTGGTCCAATTCAGATGTATTAGTTTTTATTTTATCTTATTATATTTTATTTTATCTTCATCCCATAGCTATTTATTTTCTTTTTTTTATTTTTTAAACTTTATTTATTTATTTGCCTTGGTGTTTTCCTGGAACTGGAACTACAGACAGTTGTTAGCTGCCATGTGGGTGCTGGGAATCGAACCCGGGTCCTCTGGAAGAGCAGAGGGTGCTCTCAACCGCTGAGCCATCTCTCCAGCCCCAGCTATTTATTTTCAAACTAAAGACAGAAAGAGAAGGGTTCCAGTTAGGAGGAAAAGTCAAGTGGAGCCGGAAGGATTAGATGAATGAGAGAACATCAACTGGATATATTATGTAAGGAAAACACTTACTTTTTAATGAAAGAAAAAAAAAAACAGGCATTAACTGAAAATAAAATCTAAAGAGACTATTGATGTATTGAATGAGCCAGTGGAATCAGGATAGGATGTAATAGGGGTAACACAGGCAATCTAAAGAGATTTTCTTGCCAGAAGAGGGTGGTACATGTCTTTAATTTCAGTACTGTGGAAAGGCAGAGGCAGATTCCAGGTGGTGCTCCATAACTATAAAATGAAACCCTGCTTACAAAAACAGAGGGAGAGAGGCAAGTGTGGAGGGGATGTTGGGTGTGAAGGAGGGAGGCAGGAATCAGGAAACAGGAGGCAGAGGCAGAGGCAGAGTAAGTTCCAAAACTGTAGAATGAAACCCTGCTTTAAAAACCAGAGGAAGGGGCTGGAGAGATGGCTCAGCGGTTAAGAGCACCCTCTGCTCTTCCAGAGGACCCGGGTTCGATTCCCAGCACCCACATGGCAGCTAACAACTGTCTGTAGTTCCAGTTCCAGACAAACAGCAAGGCAAATAAATAAATAAATAATAAATAAAGTTTTAAAAAAAAAAAAAACAGAGGAAAGAGGTTGGGGTGGAGGTGGGATGACGGGATTTATTTTCTCAATTGTGAGAATAAGATGACTGAAAGAATAAAGATATTAAGTACTTTCTGTGTACTAAATTGAGATAAAAATTACATTGGTGTCACTGGAAATATAATGGTAATTTACCTGGATTGAGCTATCCTGTATTCTTCCTACTCAGTAGCTACTGATATTCTACCCTCAATTCATACTTAGATACTTTTAGGGGTCACTGGAGGAGGCCCCTCCCAGCTAAAACCTAGAGCCTGTTTGCTAGCAAGAGTCTGAGATCAGGACCTTGGGTGTGACCCCAGCCCTGTAGGGGAATTCTAGAGACAGCCAGCCCAGGAGCTGGGAATCTGCTCACCTCTGATTCTTTTGTAACAGTAACACTCCTGCATATTCTAATCTCAAATATGTTTTGGCCATCATTCCTCCTAAATAAATCTTGTTTGCTTGTATTTGTATTGCTAGTCTGAATTCATTTTGAAAAAAAAATGTTGTCTGTACTCTGGATTTGACCTCTCTTCTTGATTTTCAATACTCTCCTTGGCTACAGTGTTTTCCTGTAGATTGCATGTAAAAACTAGACAGTGAAAACAGAAAATTTAAGGCAAAATAAAGACTAAAGAGATCCTGATGCTGTTGTGTGACTCTTCCTAGGTAGGTAATAATAGACAGCTCTTCATTTTAGAAAGACAAGGACAACCCAAATAAAGCATTTCATCCATGTCTAAGTTGAAAAACAATGCATTTATTAGGATTATTTATCTATGCATGGATGACTAAAAACCAGCAAAGTCAACTGAAATTCATGGCTCTTCATAAAAACTGTGCTATTGATTTCTTTACTGAACTTGAAGGCAACTTCACTGAAATTCCCTTTTTCCATGCAGTTGTTTATTGCTGTGTAACACTTGTGAGTCATGTACATGTCTGAATTTTATGACCATTGTATTTTTAGTGAACCTCCTAAATTGAGTTTCATGAGATTACTGATTATTAGGATGTGCCTGCTTCTTTCCCCAAGAGTATACTTTAACTTGAAAGAAAGCTATCCAAGAGTTTTCTACAGAAGGAATTACAGATACAAATAGGTACTTAATTATTTTCCACATTTTTATCTATATTGATGGCTAATTTAAAATGTCAACTTCAGTTGATTGAGGGAATCCTGAGAAACTGATAAAGCATTATTAGTGGGAGATTTTAATGTTGTCACAGATATCAGTCTGCCAGCTGGAATACCTCTTTTTAACATGAGTTGCTACCATTTAACTGCCTGAAGAGTAGATTTGAAAGGAACATGGGATATGGGGAAAATGCATTCTCTTTGTCTTCTTGTTGCAACAAGCTGAGTTTCTTCTAATGTAGCTCTTGATGCTGAAGTCTAAGTTCTCTAAGTTCCCTAAGTTTGGAGTTGGTAATATGCAGTTACCAAACATGAAGTGCTGACATTTGACTGAGACTGGGCTGTCTGTAGTGCCAATTCAGAAGCTCTGCTTCCTTGACTCAACAATGCTATCAGCTTTATTTCATTCTATAGCATTCAGAGAAGAAATTAGGGAACTTTCCATCCTCTGATCATGTGATCTACCTGACTTAAAACATCTTTCCTACCCACTCTTTATTCTATTCTATGGAGAGTCTGGACTAATATATCATATATGTCAAGATTCCCCATAGCTATTACTCATCTATTTTTATGTGTTCCCTACCTAAACTCTTTTTCATATTTCCTGGTAAAGAATTTTGGCTTGAAAAAAATAGAAATTTCTTCTTCGGATATTTGTCCTGACCCACCTGAATAGTTATATGCTGTTTGTTTAACTATACCTTCAGAACTCATCTTTTTAAACTAGGTGTGAATAAAGACTAGGTAGAGGTAACTTATCTCACCTAAACTCTTACTGCATGTAAGTTGAAAGTGTTTGGATTAGTCACCACTTGTAATCATCATCCTTCTGAGAAGGCAGAGCATCGTCCAATGCATTTCTAATCTAGAATCTTACAATCACTTAGAGGAGGTGGGAGCAAGAAGAGATGAGTGTGATAACCTGGCACCAGGCCAGGAAGATTCTATATTCATTTATAATCATTCTCATTGCAACAATTCTATATGAATAAAGAAATAAAACTAGTATATTTTTAAATAAAGTATTGCCCACATTTACATTTATGTTTACTTCCAATATGTAAACTTTATTCCAAGCACATCACAAAACATATCAAAATAAGTAAATAAGTGTTTCCTTGAATAAAGGAATTATATATATATATGTATATATATACACACACATAAGCAGGTTATATTTAAGTCTAATTGATCAAAGGAATAAACTGTACTACATGGAAGGAAAGAACATGTTCAACTTAGCAGATGAGGAAAGACTATGCCGAAGCAGTCAGGCTTGAACTGATTTGGGAAGGAAGTTGAATCAACTGGTAAATGAGAGATAGAGGAGTCTTCAAGGAGAGGAGACAGAGGCAGGGAGAAGGGTATGTTGACATCACTGACAATACAGCTGCTGACTGCAATTCCTGAATAGCAGAGAGTCCAGGAAAATGTAGAGCAAATTCAAGCTGCAGCATTGATAGAAATATGCACACAGGCTGTGGCTGGCCTGTTTAGAGCTTTGTCTTAATCCTAGGATCACTGGAATGTTATTAAAAGGATTTGAAGCTTGTGATGTTCCCTATGAAAAGATTACTCTGCATGCTGAATGTAGAATAAATTAAGACTTCCGTATATGGGCCACATGGTGGACTAGATATTGAAAATATTCTCCAAAGCATGAACAAAATCAAACCATAGTTGAACTTAAGAAAGAAAGAAAAGCTCAAGGTGGAAAAAATGACAAGAGAAATAAAAACTCATGATGTCAGACTTCCATCAAGGAGGTACCTTTTCAGAAAGATTTGCTGTTCCATGTCACCTAGAACCAGATTTTGTAAAAAGGAGAGAATGAGTGATCGCATGTTTTTGCAAGGGATGACTTTGAAAATGATACTGCACAAAAGAAGGCCCTTAAAGAATAATAACAGGTTGTGAGATGAAATAGAGAAAAAAATAAAAATCAACCAATTAGCAAATGTGATAATTACATCACTTAGCTGTATAACATAAATGCTGAGAGTATGTGGACATCCTGCTGTTAGTGTCCATGATTATGAATACAATTTATTACATGTATAGGGTTTAATTGTTTGCCATACAAATTGGCCAGCAATATTTAAACATGCAAATACCTTTCAATTTGTAACTAATGTGTAACAACACATAAAAGTGAAATAATTCCAAATTATTTATACATATATTCTAACCTTCATAATGTTTAAATAAAAATGATATACTGCAGAACATTACAATAACTATGTAAAAATGTGTTACATTTGTTTATGCTGCATTCATTTAATGGTATAAAGATATGTTGGTTTGTCTGCCTAAAGCAAATGACTGGTCTAATAAAAGCTGAATGGTCATTTATTGCATGAATCTTAATTGGCATTAATAATTAAAATCCAGAGTCAAATATTGGGAAAAAGCTGAGCAAGCCATAGCCACTTCTCACCCTGCCAACTCCTCAGCCTTATAAACACTTCTCTGCCGAGCAATATTAATATCCCGGTTCAAACTTCTAGTGCTAGGATTAATGATATGTGTCACTATTCCCTGACCTTCATGGCTAAATTTGTTGCTGTGGCTTGTTCCTCTGTTTCTCTATCTTTTTGATTTTTCCAAGTATCTGGGTCTGGGTTTTTATTATCAGTACCAATTGGGATTTCTTATTTTTTAAAAAATGAAAAATGGAATATCGATATATAGGATAAAAGTGTAGATTACTGAATTTACTTTGAGAAAATGGAAAATAAGGATATAATAGAATAAAAGAGTAGATTATTAGATCTCCATTTAAAAAGCAAGTACTAGTTTTAAATAATTTACATTTGATTAGATTTCTGTATATTATATACAAATTGCATATAATGATACAAAGTTGAGATTAATTTTGTTACAGTCCATATGTTTCTACACTTGTACAAAGTGTTATACCTATATAGATCATGTAATAATTTAATGTAAATTGATAATCATTGAAAATTGTTATTATCAACTAATTAGGATATAAAGAAATACAAGTTAGTAGTTAGTCATAATCAAGCTTGTAGATATAATTACTATGTTTTCAAAGTCAAGAAATGTATTTGAAATTAATAGGTCATCTTCCAAAACTTCAGAGAGCTACAGAATGTGGCATTTAAGATATTTTAAAAACATATGTTCTTTTAATTTTTTAAGATAATGAGACATGTCTGTTCCTGGCAGCACCAATTGACTTCAGTAAAGATACGAGTGACAGAGGATTGATCTCTAAAATATATTCTTAAGTCAAAAAACTAGAGCCCAAAAATCCTTAAAAACTCAATTAAACAATGAGGTTCAGAACTAAAAAGGGACATCTCAGCAGAAGAATTAAAAAGGACTGAAATGCACATGAAAAAAATGTTCAGCATCTTTAGCCATCAAAGAAATGAAAATCACAACTTTGAGATACCACCTTACACCTGTCAGAATGGCAAAGATTAAAAACACAGATGAAGGCCTATGCTGGAGAGGATGTGGAGCAAGGGGAACACTCCTCCATTGTTGGTAGGAGTATAAACTTGTTCAACCACTTTGGAATGTAGTATGGTAGTTTCTCAGAAAACTGGAAATCGATCTCCCCAAGAATCCAGCAGTACCACTCTTAGGCATATACCCTAAAAAACACATTCACACCCCAAAAGCATTAACTCAACTAGGTTTATAGCAGAATTATTTGTAATAGCAAGAAGCTGTAAACAACCTAGATGTCCATCAACTGAGGAATGCATTAACAAGCTGCGGTACATTTACACAATGGAGTACTAGTCAGCAGTAAGAAAAAAAATGATACTCTTATATTTTCAGACAAATGAATGAATATGGAGAAAATCCTCCTGAGTGAGGTATCACAATCTCAGAAAGAGAAGCAGAGGATGTACACACTCACTAGTACACTTTAAAAATATATATAAAAAAAGAGAGATATATCATTGTACACAAGAACTCAAGACCAGAACATAACTAAATGAAATAGTGCCTCACTTCTGCATTGATGGTCTCTGTCAGAGGGATGGATAAGGAAAGACTTGTTTTCTTTAAGGGTCTGGCCACAGCGAGTTTAATTATGCTCCAGTAAGCAAATGAGCTTCATGAATTGGCGGTTTTGTAATAGGGGAGATCATAAGAGTGGGCATGATTCTGAGTTAAGTTTTATGCAATAATATGATATGAATTTTTCTTAGTTTTTAAAGTTATAGTAGAATTCTGTAGTAAGTCCATATTTTCTTGTGTTTGTATCTGTTATTGCTGTTTTTTATTTTTAGTATAGAAAATTTTATTAGTATTTCAAGGTTACAAAGCATGCATTTGTTAAAATCATTCATTGAATTCAGGTATAATTTTGCTATCTAAAAACTCACATTTTTTTTCAGAATCCTCAATTTATCAAAACAAATTTATAATGTATGTTCTTATGATTTTGTGGAATTTCACTCGTATCTATTTTAATGTTTATCTTTCAATGTCTAGTTTTAGTGAAGAGAGTCTTCCCTTTTTTGTTTAATTTGGTTAAGAATTTGTCATTTGTTTATAATCCCAAAAATAAATAAATAATAATAATAAATAAATAAATAAATAAAAAACAGAAAAGTAATAGTGAGGTAGATATCCAATGTGTTTTATTCATCCCATCACAGACACACACACACACACACACACACACATACACAAACAAGTGAGACACTATAAATAATTATACTTTAATCTTTGAAACAATAAAGATTTTATGATTACTAACCGACCTGGAACAAACCAAACTATTAAAGGAAACATTAAAGTTGTAAATAACTTCCATATTCTCAAGTGATCATATAATCCCAAGGTATCAATTATTCAAAATATTAAATCTGAAGTAAATTTATCTGGATAAGTTATCCAAAAGATATCTTATGCCATTAAATAAATATCAACAATATTTTTAAAAAAGAGAATTGTAAGAGATAAAATACATTGTTTCAAACCAAAGCTTTAAAGTATGCAACAACATTGTCAAAATTATTAAAACAATAAATTTTATGTGGTATATAGAGATTCTGAAATAAATGTTGGAACTGTTTACAAATGACTTAGACAAATCAGTAATGTATATAAAATTTATCTGGAAATATAGGTAAAATGAAAGAAATAGGCATATATTGCACCCTTGAAATCTATGATTAGAGATAATTTATTAAATCATTTGTATCCAAAATATTTTAGAAAATATACTATGTAGTAAGCATTAAATCAACCCCCAATAACACTAAACAATTAGTAGTCATCAAATTAATTTTAATATTTATTTGCAAAGCATAATCAAGACAGTCACAGATTAAAAATACATATCTAGTCTCTTTCCAAAGTAAAATGATGCCTTTCCACTTTATTTCAGGACCTGTGCCTGTAAGTAAATAGATTTAACATTGCCAACTCAGAAATATAAAATGGACTCAGGCAATATGGGAAATGTAATTTTCCTTAAAACTTATGTAATAAGTTGGATAAAGAACATTTTTGAAATGTTTCATGTGATCTATACAAATTTATACATTTACTCAAAGGACTGACATGAGGCTGTATAAGACTTTGTGTTTCCTTTAAAAAGGGGGAATATAACAAACAAACAAACAAAAAGAATGAGTTCACAATCCATTATGTAGGTCAGATATCAGTATTAATTGGTTTCAGAGGGGCTTGTGCTAAAACTCAGAGTCAATCCTTGATAAAAATAAAAAATAAAGATATTTGCTGTTTATATGTAAACTAGGTCAGCCAGTTCCCTCTAGTATGGATATAAATGGTGTAAGAAAGCCTGCTCAAGAGAAAAGATATCTCTAGCCAGGTGAAGAGAAAAGAGAAAAAATATTATACAAAAGTCAATCATAAAGAAAGCATTTTGACAGACACAAGCTATAATAATGTTTATATTTTTGTGCCTTTGAAATTTATCTCAATGTGAGCAGTTTTTCCACTAAAATTTGGCTCTTGTGGGAAGCAACAAATGAGTATGCTCAAGTCATTTTGCCTTCACATTAACAATATCTACACAGGTGAAATATTTCTGATGCAAAAATATAATATTTCTGTCAATTCTTGCTGTCATTCTATGGTTATTTAGATCTTTTTCATTGTGTAATGTTAGTGCGTGTGTGTGTGTGTGTGTGTGTGTGTGTGTGTGTGTGTGTGTGTGTGAGAGAGAGAGAGAGAGAGAGAGAGAGAGAGAGAGAGAGAGCTAGAAGGTGGTTGTGCATTTACAAACACTAGCTGTTACTATAGAGGAGGACATAGATTTGTTTTCCAGCCGTCATATTTTGGCTTACAACCATGGGTGTTTAGAGGATCTGATACCTTCTGGCCTCCAATGGTACTTATATACACAAAGTGTACTTACAAACATGCAAGCAAAATACTCATACAAATGAAATAAATAAAAAACCTTTAAAATTAAAATATGTATTATATTAAATATATTTATTATATTATTATTATATTTTAATATAAGTCAGAGATGGTGATACCTCCTGAGGTTCCTTTGTTGAGCAAAATTGTTTTGGCAATCCGGGATTTCCTGTTATTCCAAAGGAAATTGAGTATTGTTCTTTCCAGGTCTGTAAAAAAAATTTTTTGGATTTTGATGGAAATTGCATTGAATCTGTAGACTGTTTTTGGTAGGATTGCCATTTTTACAATGTTGATCCTACGTAGTCAGGAACATGGGAGATCTGTCTATTTTCTTTTATCCTCTTCAATTTCTTTCTTCAGAGATTTAAGGATACAATCACAGCCTAGTACTGGCATAAAAACAGACTTGGAAAAAAAAAAAAGACTTGTGGATCAATAGAATCGAATTGAAGATCCCAACATTAACCCACAAAGATAAGCAGGGGATGTACTCACTCACTAATGGACTTTAAACAAACAAACAATAAAAGCAAAGCCCACCCATGCTGCAAACCACAACCCCTGAACAGCTTGGGACCTGAAGCACCTTGGAGCACACTCTCTCCAGAGAAACACCTGACCCAGGCTTGATGTTGGGATGAGGAATGCAGACTTGTCTGCAGTGGATGCTGATCTAAGCCATTTTGTGACCTTGGGACCTTCTGCCCTTGCTGTGACTAGGAGCTGCAGGAGAGGGAAGAGAGTTTGAACAAGGGGATATATGGATAAAAAATGAGACTTTATTCAACAATAAAAAGATTAAGTTAAAATTAGAATAACCCAGTATTAAAATAAAAATTACCCAGTAAAAAATATTAAAATATATGTGTATATTATGCATAGTTCTTGCTATTTACAAATATTTTTCTTAGAAAAAGAGAAAACATCCCTGTGAAACTTTTCTACATTGAATCTTGTCCAGTAAATCTCTCTTGTGGAGTATTAAAAATATCAATTTATATCATCTGTGAGGACCAGTTACTTGCATCAGAACAGAGGCACTGTATATGCTATATGGTGAGGAATTGTGTCAAGAATAAAATCTCACTTTAGATCATGAAAAGGTGAAAACTCATAAAGCAGGCAACCAATCCTGTACACTCAGCCCTAAGCAACTGAATGCATCAGAGATAATCACCAGGATATTGACACTTTTCCAGCCTTGTGTCATACAGCCTGTGATCAGTCAATATGGCATCGGCACCTTTGTGCCATAAGCCTCATTTCATGGCCAGCAAATAACAGGAAGTCCATTTTTATAGACCCTTTTTGAGATTTCACTATGCTAATAGGGGAGAATTGTAACATTTGGAAAATGGAAAGTATAAAAATGACAGTTTTCAGGGAAGTGTTACAGACAGTGCAAACTTGTGCAAAGTGGAATTTGTGACATTATGATAAGCCCTTAGAAATCACTTTTTGCCAATGAAAGCAGCACTCTACAATGAGAAAGAAGGGAACATTTTGGAGATGTAATAAAAGGTTCAATATGTATTACTTAATTTAGAACTCATTAAAAAAAATCTCTAATAGTGTTTTAAATAGATAAATATATGGAATGATGTCCACTTCTCATTCACTGTGACTATCTAGTTGAACAATATACCCAAATACAAAACTAAGCCATGAAGTTCAAATCATAGAAGAAAACTTCTCTAACCTGAAGAAGGAAATGCATATAAAGATACAAGAAGCTTACAGAACACCAGATAGATATGACCCCCCAAAAAAGTCAGCCCGCCACATTATAATCAAGCCACAAAACATACAGAACAAAGAAAAAATTTTAAGAGCTGCAAAAGAAAAGGGCCAACTCACATATAAAGGCAGACCCATCAGAATAATGCCTGACTATTCAATGGAAACAATGAAAGCTAGAAGGGCTTGGTCAGAAGTTATACAGACGCTTAAAAAGCATGGCTGCCAAACTAGAATACTATACCCTACAAAATTATCAATCACCATAGATGGAGTAAATAAGGTATTTCAGGACAAAGTCAGACTGAAAGAATATCAATCTACCAATCCAGCACTACAGAGAGTATTAGAGGGAAAACTCCAACCTATGGACCACAGATACACCCATGAAATCACAAACAATCAATAAGTCCACAGAAGAATACCCTAGAGAAAGGAAATACAAACAAGTTACCACAAAAATGGCAGGAAATATGAATCAATGGTCACGAATTTCCCTTAATATCAATGGTCTCAATTCTCCTATAAAACATCACACACTAACAAGATGGATACAGCAAAAGAAGCCATCCTTCTGTTGTCTACAAGAAACACACCTCAACTGCAAAGACAGACACAGGCTTAGAATAAAGGGTTGGGAAAAGATTTTCCAGTCAAACGATCCCAAGAAACAAGCAGGGGTTGCAATCCTAATATCTAACATAGTAGACTTTAAGCTAAAAGCAATTAAAAGGGACCAAGATGGTCACTACTTACTCATCACAGGAAAAATTAGTCAAGAGGAGATTTCAATCTTAAATATTTATGCCCCTAATATAAGGGCACCTACTTATGTACCAGAAACACTGCTAAAGCTTGAATCCCACATCAATTCTTACACCCTAATAGTGGGAGACTTCAATACCACACTTTAAACCATGGATAAATCAACCAGACAGAGCCTCAACAGAGAAATAAGGAGTCTGAAAGAGGTTATGATGCAAATGGATTTCATAGATATCTACAGAACCTTCCACCCAAAGGCAAAGGAATATACATATTTCTCAGCTCCTCATGGAACTTTCTCCAAAATTGACCACATAATTGGTCATAAAGCAAATATCAACAGATACAAAAAAAATGGAAATAATCCCTTGAAACATATCGGACCACCAGGGCCTAAAGTTAGAGTTCAACAACATCAAAACCCAAAGAAAGCCTACCAACTCATGGAAAATAAACATCACTCAGCTGTACCATCTCTGGGTCAAGGAAGAAATTAAGAAAGAAATCAAAGTCTTCCTAGAATTCAATGAAAATGAATCTACAACATATCCAAACTTGTGGGACACAATGAAAGCATTCTTAAGAGGAAAATTCATAGCGCTAGATGCCTATTTGAAAAACCTTGAGCAATCTCATACTAGAGACCTAACAGCGCAGCTGAAAGCCTTAGAACAATTAGAAGCGAACTCACCTAGAAGGAGTAGACGGCAGGAAATAATCAAACTTAGAGCTGAAATCAATGCAATTGAAACAAAAAGAACAATACAAAGAATCAACGAATCTAAGAGTTGGTTCTTTGAGAAAGTTAACAAGATAGATAAGCCCTTAGCCAAAC
>PVIH01025253.1:0-21016 GCA_004025045.1 Sigmodon hispidus
GTTGTGTGAACCTCATTTTGCAGATGCACCACAGGCAAATCAGGAATATTAGCACTATCAAGCCAGTCAGAGCACCCATTCCCACCCATTCCTTCAGATGATTGGGTGGTGGACATCCATCTCATCAGTCCTTCAGCAACTCCAGGGTCCACTCAAGCTGAATTCACAGCAACTATTGCAACTCTCAACTTCTCCATGGTCACTTCGAATTCACCTGACCAATGTCCTACAAAATAACTTGACAAAACTTTAGACAAATTTGCAGCATAGGAAAAATATTCATGCTGAATAGAAATCATGCATAGGGCCTGATACTTCCATTCACATCCCAACTGAGGCATCTGCCAGAGGACATCAACCTTCTCTTGCACCAGGTCAATCCTTTGGTTAACCAACATCAGCTCGCCTTTAAGCTGGGCAGAAATGCCTCTTTGAATGTCTAAGGCATGGGCTACATTGGCAGACACATTGTTAAGTGTTTGAGCTGTCCGGACGGTGTGACGCATAGCAATGGTGGTGGTGGTAGCCCCAATTGTGGCTAGGGAAATGGCTGTAACAACAGCTACAGTAATGCCAAAATCTCTCCTAGCTCTAAACAAGCTCATGGCATTAGGGCTTTGTACCGGAACGGGTACCCAGCACAGCATGCGGGCCAAAACAACAAATAAAAACTGAGTGGCATTCCAGCAGGTAGTATACCAACAGGTATCGTTTGTACACCTGGAGGGCTCCTCTTGACTAACTATAAAGATAAAAGGTGGAAAGACAGGCATCATGCCATATGGGCAGAGGTTTCGGGAACACCAGCAGTATCCCCCACCTCAGCTCTGACTTCCCCTGTTGGCATTGCAGGAGCATCATCAGGGCTATCACCAGCATCCTCTATGGCCTTGCCAGCATCATACTTGTCATTTCAAACCTTCCTGGTTAGCCGTTCTGGTACCCACACTGGATCTTGCCGGTCCTGAGGAAAGACACAAACAGAACCTCTCACCCATGTAAGCACTGGATCAGGACCATGACAGTGGTCCATGAAAATATCCTCCCATTTCACCATGCCTCTGTGGCTAGGGGTGAGAGTCAGATGTCTATCTGCCGTGGAGCGGCCAGGGTAAACAGAGCTGTAGATAGTCTTTCTTTGGGGGTACAGCCATGGCCTATTCCCCCTTTTTGTAACCATTCCTTCAACGTGCGATGAGCATGTTCCACTATGCCTTGTCCCTGTGGATTGTAAGGCAATCCATGAGTTACTTGTACATCCATTTGTCTGCAGAATGCAGTAAACTGTGTTCCAGTATAAGCAGGGCCATTGTCAGTTTTTACCTGCAGGGGCTTTCCCCAAGCTGCCCAGGCCTCTAGGCAGTGTGCCATGACATTGCTTCCCTTCTCTCCTGACATGGCAGTAGCATGCAAGATACCAGAGCACGTATCTACAGAAACATGTACATACTTCAAAGAGCCAAATTCAGAAATGTGAGTAACATCCATTTGCCATACTTTTAATGGCAGGATCCCTCTGGAATTAACACCTAGGGAAGGTGGGTGGTGATACACTACACATTGAGCACAATCCAAAACTATTTGACATGCCTCAGCTCTGGATATCTGAAACTTTTGTTGTAAGGTCTTAGCATTCACACGATATAGCTGGTGAAATTTTTGAGCTTTGACTACAGGAGAGGTAAAGGAGAGGTAAAGAATACCCAGTCCTGTATAGTGCATATATCTACCTTGGCATTGCCTTCACTGAGTGGACCAGGAAGGCCAGTATGAGCACGGACATGTTGAGGAAAAAAATCTCTCCTTTCATTGCAAAATCAAGTCTTGCAAGTGGTTAAATAGGACAGTGACTGCACTGGATGATTTGATTGGTCCTGCCATTTCAAGCACCCTTAAAGCATTAACCACATAGGCTGAGTCAGATATCAAGTTAAAGGCAAAATGGCAGTCTTTAAACACCTCACACACTATTTGAAGTTCCACTACCTGAGGAGTACCAGGAGTAATTTGATGTTGAACTGGTTGCTTGCCTTGCAACATATAGGCACCTACTCCTGTTTTTGAGCCATCAGTGAATATATTGACAGCTCCCACCACCGGCTCTGTGGCAGTGACCTTGGGAAATATTATGGGGTGCTCCTTAAAAAATGTCATAAGAGGATGCCGTGGGTAATGATTACCTATTTTTCAAGCAAAGGTACAGTGAAGAATTGCTCAATCATCAACAACAGCACACAGGGTGTTAACTTGTGCTGCTGTGTATGGCACAATTATTATGGCTGATGCATGCCCCAAATACTGAATGGATTGTTGGATGCCATTCTGAGCTAAATCAGCTACTGCTGTAGGGCAATGTTCTATACTTTTACTAGGTGATACCTTTGGATGTATCCACAACAGTGGACCTGATTGCCATAGTACCCCTGTGGGTTGTCTCAATGTGGGTAAAAGGTATAGGGAAAAATCTTTTCCTTCCTCTATCCTATTTAGGCAGGCATCCTGCAACCTCTGTTCAACTACCTGCAGTGCTTTTCTGGCTTCCACTGTCATCACTCGCGTGGAGTCTAAAGCTGACTCTCCTTTCAGAATGTCATAAAGGGGTTTCAATTCATAATTTGAAATCCTAAGATATCCTCTAATCCAGTTAATATCTCCCAGAAGCTTCTGATAATCATTTAAAGTTTTCAATCCATCTTTTCTAATATCCACCTTTTGAGGCTTAGCATTACTTGACATTATCCTGGCTCCCAAATACTCTACTACAGAGCTCTTTTGCACCCTCTCAGGGGCAATAATTAGGCCTCGAATTTCCAAGCTTTTCACTAACAGCATATATGCTCTCTCAACCTCCTCTTCCCTCCTTCCTGCTAGGAGAACATCATCTATGTAGTGTAGGCACTTAATCGAGGGAAAAGTTTTACAGACTGGCTCTAGAGTCTGCCCTACAAATGATTAACACATGGTACGGCTGTTAGCCATGCCTTGAGGTAACACTACCCATTCAAATCTCTGATCGGGCTCATTATGATTGCAAGAGGGAATGGTAAAGGCAAATCTTTCAGTACCTGAACCATGTAGGGGAACTGAAAAGAAACAATCTTGTATATGCACAATTATAATGTGCCATCATGATGGTATGGCAGTCAACAAAGGGAGACCCCTTTGCATGGGGCCCATGATCTGCATTTGATCATTAATTTCTCTTAAATCACGTAGTAGATGCCACTTCCCAGATTTCTTTTTAATTACAAAAATCAGGGTGTTCCAGGGGGACAATAATGGCTTAATGTGTCCCAAATTTAATTGTCCTTGCACTAGGTCTTTAGCTGCTTGCAGTTTTTCTAAAGTAAGGGGCCACTGAGGGACCCATACAGGTTCCTTAGTTTTCCATGTGATGGGAATACCATCCCCAGTGGCCCCTAGGAAAAACCCAGTCCCTGTCTGGGCTTCCTTAATTGAATAGGCACTAGTTCCTTTCTCTCCTGCAGGTATTTCCCAAGACCATAACCAGGGTGAAATCCCATCTCCTTCATCATGCGGGAAGAGATTGAAGAATACTCATGGCTTAACATAAGCCCCATATCTTTTAACAGGTCTCGGCCCCATAATGAAATGCGGAGTTCTAACACATAAGGCTGCATCATGCCTGAATGCCCTTCTTTATCGTACTAGCGTAACTGTCTCACACTCATTTCTGGGACTTGAGCATATCCTAATCCTTGTAGGATCTGGGCAGAGGTCTGCGTTGGCCATCCTGAAGGCCAGTCTTTCCTAGCAATAATGCTGCAATCAGCCTCTGTATCTCGTAATCCCAGAATCTTCTTATTATCTATGATAAGTTCCAGAACCGGCCTTTGATCTAAATCAAGGGATAAAAAGGCTAGATAAGTGCCTGTAGATCCAAAACCCTTCCGACCTCTTTCAACAGGTACAGAAGCAAATTGGTCATGAAGACTAGGCAAAAGCAGAAGTTGGACAATCCTATCCCCTGGAGAAATGGCCAAAATTCCTTTTGGTGATTCAACCATAATTTTCACTGTTCCAGTATAGTCCGGGTCAACTACTCCCGGGTGGACCCATAGTCCCCTTAGGGTGGTGTATAAGCTTCCAATCAGCAGGCCCACGGTGCCTGGTCCTAGGGGTCCTTTAAATTCCAAGTCCACCAACTGCACTCCCATTTGGGGCATCAGCACAAGTCTGGTGGTGGCACGGAGGTCCAGTCCTGCTGAGCCCTTAATGGCTCTCCTCGGTCCCTGGGATGTCACAGGTTTGGCCATTGTTCCTGATATTGGTCCCTGCTATGCTCCTTCATTGCCCCATATATTTGTGGGCCCTGGGGACGAGGGCCCCATGGCACATTTTTTGGCCAGGTTCCTGTCTGTTCTGGATTCAAGGGCTGCCCTCTGTTGTCTTTCACTGATTGACATTCACTGGCCCAGTGTCTCCCCTTTTTGCATCTTGGGCACATCCCTGGCTATGCATGGCATGGCCCCATGGGCCCTGTCCTATTTCCTGGCTCAGGACATTCCTGCTTAAGATGCCCCACCCTGCCACACTGGAAACAGGCATTGGCACTCTTCCAAGTTCCTCTTTTATTTCGAATGAGTTACACTACTGTAGCTGCTAAACCAGCATTGGTTAACGGCCCACCTAGTTCCTGGCACACCTTCATCCAGGCCTCAATCCCTTTGTTTTTGTATGGGGTAATGGCAGCTCGACACTCCTTAGTGCATTGTTCATACACAAGTTGCTTAATTAAGGGCATAGCAGTATCGAGGTCCCCAAAAATCCTGCCTGCTGCCTTGATCATCCTGGCCACAACATCAGAAAATGGCTCAGTCAGACCCTGCAATATCTTTGTCAAATTACCACTAACTTCCCCTTTATTGGGAAGGGCCCTCCATGCTTTGATGCCAATTTTATTAACCTGTTCATAGACTTGAATGGGATATCCAGTTTGCTGATTGGCAAAACAACCTAGGCCAAGCAGCATGTCCCGATCCCAGGCAGGATTGCCTGCTGCCTGGTTAGCCGCAGCCTTCTCATTCGCAAATTCAATCAAGAAGGCTCTCCAGTCTAAATATTGTCCAGGACTTAAGCAGGCGCAAGCAAGACCATTCCAGTCATTGGGTGTCATGCAGTGCCTGTTCAAGGCTTCCACTTGAGCTATGGTAAATGAGGCAGAAATGTCATATATCCTAACCTACTCTGCCATGGGCTTTATCACCTTCAAGCCCAAAGGCTCCTCATAGCGGTTACCTTGAGGGCCTTGAAAAATTGGACATGCAAGATTGAGTGCCGACCTAACTGCCCCCCCAAAGGAGCGGCCCGAGCCACCCTCCCCACTATATGGAGCGGGCACAGAGGACTCCAGTTGGCATGCTAAGATGAAGCTTGAAGCTTCATCATCCAGGGCAGCTGTCTTTTCCTTTCCCCCTGTATTTTTTATTTTTACTTTCCTTACAACTTTTAGGAGGGTCTGCATCTCTCCTTCAGATTCATTGGAATCAGTGGATTCTGAAGACTCTAGTTCTGCAAGGTCTGGATATAAAGTACCTCCCTTCCTAGATCCTTGCTCACTGGCAGTTTTCTCTGACATTTTTTCCTGTAGCTATTCTAAGGCTGCCTGCCCACTTTCCACTGCCTTACTGCATCGTTCATCCTCAAGGCAGCTATGGATCAACTTCCAAACTGGCCTAACTTCCACTTTAAGGGTCCCTTGTTCATGGGCAAAGTCTAATTCCCTTCCTAACTTCCCCCAGGAGGGTACTGTGAGACTACCAGAAAATGCAAACCACAGTGCGATAACATCACACTCCTCCAAAAATCTCTCCAAGGTGTTTTTCCTTAACTTCAGGCATTTTGAGCGAAGGAGCTCCTTAAGAGCCAAAAAAATTGAGTGAGGAGATGAAGCGTCCATTCTTTTATAACCTTTCTTTCTTATCTTAAAAATCTTCTCAGAGCCTTTACTAGACAGCCCCAGCTTTGCTAATGCTTTTACTTTCACTTTGAGCTCAGGTTTGCAACTGCTGTTACTTTCACTTTAAGCCTAAGTTTGCAACTACTGTTACTTTCACTTTAAGCTCAAGGTTGCCGAGGGTCCACGGCTATAAGAGGTTACCCCTACTCATCAGTGAGCTCCCCCTTCTTTGCCTTTATCCACAGGTCAGAGCTACCTGCCTGCTGCAAGAGGTTTCACCCACTTGTCGGTGAGTTCCCTCTTCTCCGCCTTATCTACAGGTCGGAGCTACTTGTTTTGATTCCGGATCCCAATTTACCTGGGACTTACTGGTCTACCCCCCCCTGTCCCCGACTGCAGAAAGTTCTGATGCCTGAAGCTTACAGGAGTTGTCCTCGTACGGGTCACCACTTGTCCTGCGCAACCTTGCCAGCAAGGAAAGCACAACATCCAGGATCTTCTTTCAGCAGTTTATTAAGGACCTTTACAATTGTTCTCTCTTTGTTCTTCTCCTCCTTCTACCTTGGGAAACCCCACCCACTGACTAAATACTCTCAGGGCATCCAATCCCAATAAGCCACATGGGCAGACCTCATAGGTCCACATACGCAACAGCAAACCACGCTCCAGGCTCAAGCCAAATAACGAGTTGTTTATCAAAAGAGAGCACTCACCCATGGGGGAGGGGGGATGGAGGCCGGAAATCAGCACCATCTTTAGGGTGCAGCAGCAGGCAGCTTTCTACACCTCTCTCCAAGATTTAATAGAATATCTTTCTGCTCCTATATCAGTCAATTACTGCTATCTGTGATGTAATGATCTATTGCTCTCTAATGCTCCTTCTGTTCTTGACTGTTTTGTTCTGTGAAGCTAATCCATGTTATACCAAACAGATTGTCAAAGTCTCAGATTCTCTAATAACAGTTACTAAAATAATAATGTTGGTGAGTTGCATATGTAATAGAGGCTAAAAAACTTTATATGTGGATTTATTATATCAGTTTGATAGTCTGTCCAAGAATATCCTAGATTAATCTGTTTTTCAACTATAATTTTTGAAAAAATTTTACCTTCTTATAAAAAAGGTTATTCTTTCCAAATCTACTACTGCTCTTTCTCCAGTCTCTCCTCCAAGTTCCTCCCAATATTATCTCAGTATCCTTACCCTATCCTCTATACATTCTTTAACTAGGGCAAGAAATCCCAGGGTGGGTCAGTACAGTATGGCCTAAACAGGTGAGGTAGATCCCAGTCCCTCATCCCAGTATCAAGGCTACATTAGTTGTTTCTTTATACAGAATGGGCTCCTAGATATCAGTTCATGTACCAGGAATATACTCTGATCCAACTGCAAGAGGCTCCTCAAACTTCCCATACTGTTTGATTGTTGTCTCCCATCAGAGGGTTTAGTTCCTTTACTGGAAGGTTTCACAGTGATTATTTCAGAGTCATTGAGTTCCCAATAGCTTGGGTCAGCCATCTCTGTGGTTTTCTTCCATATGTTCAGGATCCCTTTGCTCATAGACTTCCTTCTCTCGCTGCCTGTTTTGCTTCATGGGAGAGCTCAACCTTGTGCCTAGCTATTTATTTCTGTTTCTGCCTCTATCTATTGCTGGATGGAGGTCCCATAAAGACAATTTTGGTGGTCAGCCATTTGATTACAGAGTAAGTCCTATTTAGGCACACTCTCTACTATTACATGGAGTCCTAGCCAGGGACATCTTGTGGGATCTTGAAGGTTTCCTTAACACCAGTATTTTTCTAGCCTCACAGTGTTTTTTCTCTATTGAGATATTCATTTTTCATTTTCCCTCTCTGTTGCTCTTCTCATTCAGCCTTCTTCATCTCTCATGATTTGTACCCAATTCTTCTTGCTTGATCCCCATTATAATCCCTATTTACTCAGGAGAACTCTATTTTCTCTTCCCAGTAGAATCTGGATATTTCTTTTAAGTTCCTGTTCTTATCTTATTGTTTAGGGTTGTAGTAGCATGATTTGGGGTTGTAAGAAAAGAAGACTCTGAGCCAAATATTGGGGAAGGCTGAAATATCAGAGAAAGAAAACACCATAGTCAATTCTCACCAAACTCTCCTGCAAGTTTCTCAGCCTCACTCCTGGTCTCTTCTGCCTGTCCTTCTCCTCTTGTCTGGTTTCTATGAGCCCTGATATATCCTATCCCATCCAGATTAGGATTAAGAGCATGTAGCCTTGAACTCACAGAAACAGAAGAAGTTCTGTCTCTGAAGTTATGTGATAAAGGATGTTGGTCACCAATGCTGCCTTTCCCTGTGCTGGGATTAAAGGTGTGTGTGATGGACTCAGCTGTTTGTCCTTGCACTCAAGGATCAACAATTTCCTGAGATGTCTGCCTAGGATTTGACTGTGTTGTCTCTCCGATATCCCAGGATTTATTAAATATTTAACATATGTCCACCTATCTCTTTTTGTGGCAAAAAAGAAAATTATAACATAGGAAAAAACATATACAAAAGGAATAATAATTACATACAATAATATACAAACAATAATTACATAAGAAATATCTAGTTAATAAAAAATTGACAAATTTGAAGAAAGTATTCCATTATTCATCATATTTTTGTGATTCCAAATGATTTTATCTAATCCACTTTATACCTAACTTGTATTACTAATTAAAAACTATATTTTAATATTTCTTACACTTATACACTGTAACTTCTAAGTGAGTTTCTTTCCAAAACTGTCACTATAAAACTATACCTATTAACTATCTCATCTTTAAATTCCTCAGAGACCCAAGAAGAAAATAATATTAAGTAAATAGCTACTTCCAAAAATGTAAGAAATGAAATAGCTGGCTGCTTGGATAGTTACCAATAGTTTTTCTGTGTTGTTGAAGTATCCATCTTCAACTTACAGGCCTAGCATGACTGACAGACTTCTCTGAGCAGCAGGATATTCCCAGATTCCATTCTATCTTGTTTTGGCAAGGTTTCCCAATTCTTTTGTGTATTTCTCCTTCCTGTCTGTTTTGAATATCATATTGTCAGCAGTGAAGGTAAAAGTATTTTCTTGCGCATTGGCTAACTTTTGTCACAAAGAAGGTCAACTCATATGGAGGAGTTTCCTTGATGTCCATAATATTCTCTGAAGTGGACTGGTGCTGCCAGGAGCAGATGTCACATTGTCAAAAAATAGTAACTTATGTTTTTGAAATTTCTTAAATGCCATATTCTCAGAAAGGATCCCTGAATTGCTTGAAGAAGTCCTGTCCATCTAAAATATATTTTATCTTGAAAACATATCTAATATGACTGTAAGTTTGATTGTAATATCTATTAACTTGCATTTCTCTATATCTAATTAGATGGTAATAATAATTTTCCTTGATTAGCAGTTTGTATTACATTGTATAATACCTTGAACAAATAGGAATATATGTACAGTGACAAAATTAATCTCAACCTTATATCAATATACACAACTTGTATGCAATATATAGAAAATCAAATCAATGTAAAATATTTAAAGCTAGTAATTTTTTAAAGTAGATTAAATATTCTACACTTATATCCTGTTATATCTGTATCCCTTTTTTCTTCTTCTTTTTTTTAAGGAAGAACCCTAAGTCTAATCTCTCTTGTTTAGCTTTTTTCTAAAAATAACAAATAACAATTTTTAACCTATTACCCTAAAAATTAAAATAATCACCCATAACCCATTAAAAGACAAAAAACCATCCACTCCACCTCTTGGGAATGTAGGCATCATGTTCTTAAATTTACTTCCTGCTGTCTGGGGAGAGACAGCATCTGTAGGGTCCCTGAATATTGTTATTGATTATCAAGTCCTGAAATGTCTAGCTGTCTCATTTGTTTACTGTTTCTGCCTAACAGGAAAGTGCACGGCTTGTCTCAGGTCCTGGTTAGAGTAGTCTGTGAAGCTAGTTCATCTCAGCTAGCCACCTTCAAAATGTCCTGAGCAGTTTGTAGTCCAAATCTGATATTTGTTTGGTGTTTGTCAGCCTGGTGCCTTTGGCATAGTCCATGTGATATCCTCATTGTGGAGCCCCATCTTCATTTTAGATACTTCCAGTTCACAATTTGGCATTGCCATGGATCACTGCAGAAAACTGATAAGATACTAAAATCTAATACAATATACAGGAAACTAAATGCATACATTTTTATTCAGAATAGGAACAGTGACAATAGAACTGTCCCTTCTTTTTAGTCATTCTTCTGTCCCATGCCAGGTGGCTCTTCTGATATGATACAGAGAATTTACCTTTTCCTTTAACAAGTATGATTGGGTTTTGAGAAGGACAAAAAGACACTCCAACTCCAAAGCCAGCTTTAATATATACTTTAACTGAGACTTCAATTTCTCTTGTAATTAAAGATGGAGCTTAAAAAGAAAAAATTTACTGTATAGAGTATATTGGTACAAATAGATGTGATCGAAATTTTTCTAGATAGCTTCCCTTCTGTTGTACATGTCTGGATGTTCAAGGTCTTTTAACTTTTTGAAGATGGTTATTTCTGGTTTTCTGTAAAGTCAAAAACAAAAACCTGCTGAAACCCTTTGTTTTTTCTTACAACTTGTAAGAATTGTAGTATGGGTGGATGAGCCATCAATTCTTATTTTCATAAAATAAAATTTCTCTGGTTCAAATTGAGTCTTTATTAATTTTGATGGTACCCATAACTTTTCTTTACCTGTAAAAAACAAAGCAAAACTCTTCCCAAACCTAACTTTTGGGAGGTTTCCTTTCTAATCTGCATCGGTTTTGATTTATTGTTTCTCCTGATTTTTTTCACACTTCTGTAGATTTTCTATTATCCAGAGCATGTATAATAGGCATTATGCTTTTTGATAACTCTGGGAAGGGATACTTATGAAATGACAAGAAAAGCCTGAGCAGGATTTGATATGGGGCTTTGGGCACTAGGGAGTCTTTCAATGGCTCCCTCAGGGTGTTTCCTGAAGCAAAATGTTACTTTGTCTGTCCCTTATTGACCACCATTCATTTGTCTAAGGTCTACCATTTTCACACCTCCTGCATACTCCAAGAAGAAGGAGTTTTCTCTTGTGGTTATTCCTTACAAAGGCATTGTTTCTGGAAACGCCTTCATGACAATTTCCTTGTATATGACTTTACCTTCCATAATTATAGCATTTAACATTCTGTCTTATACCTCTAGACATGACCTCTCCTACTTAATTATTATTACCTACATCAGAATCTGCATTAATTGTTTCATTAATCCAATCCTCTAAGGATGCTGACCTTGCTTTTAATGGTCTTATAAATTTTTTGCATTGTGTATTAACATTCTCAAATGCCAGGGATTCGATTATTATATGCCACGCTTCTGAATCCAGTACTATCCTTTTATCTGATGCAGATAATCTTTGCAAAATGCTTGTAAAAGTTTTGTTTGGGCTTTGAACTATTTTTGTGAATGATTCAGTTTTCTTTTATACTTCTGCTATCTGATCCCAAGCATTTAGTGCTGCCATGCAGCATAAGTCAAGAATGTGTCCATTGCATAGAGATTGTCTTTCAATATCAAGATATTCTCCTTACCCAAGAAGTTGGTCTTGGGAGACTTCTCTGCCTCTGGATCTGCTTCTTTGTTCTATTATTTTAGCCTCTTCCTTCTACCATATTTTTCAATGTAAAAGTGGCCCTGGTTCCAAAACAGCAGTAACCATATCTAACCAGTCATTAGGGGTGATCCAATTGCAAGAAGACCAGAAATTCAACATTTGCTTTACAAATGATGAATGCATTCCATATGTCACAATCGCATCTTTAACCCTTTGTAGTTCTATCATATGTACTGGAGACCAATTAACTACTCTTACATCTCTATCCTCTTTTGATTTTTTTAATGGTTACTGGGTATATTAATGTTGGCTGTCTGATAAACTTAAGCTATTTTTCTGTAGCTTTAGATGATATTTCTGAAGTCTGTTCTTTATAATCCACTGTTTGTGTTTGAATATCTTTGAGATCCTTCTTAATAGACTTTTTAAAGATTTCTTTTTTATCATTCACATAAATTGACCCCTTCAATGATAAAACAGAAGTCAAAGAACAAAAAAAAATTAATAAAAACATTATAAGGATAATTTCATCTACTTCATTTATTTTTTCCTTTACTGGTTCTAATATCAAATAGACAAATATCACAGAAAGACAAAGCACCCTCCATTGCCTTAAACAAATTCCCCTTTTTAAAAAGATCTGTTGTACTCACCAATTTAGTTGTCAGAGTCCATTCAGATGGTTGTAAAGTAGGCCAGCTACCTAGTGTGACAGCAGCCCAAGGCAGGATTCAGAAAGAGAAAGAATCAGAAACCCACCAGGAGGAAGAGGCCACTGTCTGAAAAATCTTAAATAGACAAAAGTGAAATGGAAACACATGTAGCCAGGTCTGTCTAAAGCTAGAGGCTAACTCAACAGCCTAAGCAGCTGATAATTACTCCTCTGGTCACATGCTTTATTGGCCAGTAAGCGACTATTTTATGGGGGAGATTCATGCCCCAAAGTTTAGCATCAAATGTAGTAGCACAATTTTGGGTTGTAAGAAAGGAAGACTCTGAGCCAATTATTGATAGAAGGCTGAAATACCAGATAGAGAAAACACCATAGTCAATAAGCACCAAACTGTCTTGTAACTTTCTCAGCTTTGCTCCTATTCTCTTCTGACTATCACTTCTGTCAGTCACTTCTCCTCTTGCCCGGTTTCTACTAGACTTTATATACCCTATCCCATCCAGATTAGTATTAAAGGTATGTAACCTTATATTCACAGAAACAGAAGTTCCATCTCTGGAGTTATGGGATAAAGGATGTTGGTCTCCACTGCCAGCTTTCCCTGTGCTGGGATTAAAGGAGTGTGTGAATGACTCAGCTGTCTATCCTTGTATTCAAGGACCAAGGATTTCCTGAGCTGTCTGCCTAGGATTTGACTGTGTGGTCTCTCTCATACCCCAGGATTTATTAAATATTTAACATATATCCACAGGGGGTTTTGGTGTGCATCCTTTTATAATATTGCTTTATGTCTAAAATCTACTTATAGGTGAGTACATACTATATCTATCTTTCTAGGCCTGTGTTACCTCACTCAGAATTATAATCTCCAAATCCATTCATTAGTCTGCATATTTAGAATGTCAATTTTATTCTTTACTGTTGAGTAGTACTTTATTCTGAAAATGTCAATTTTTGGAACTATTTTTTAGTTGAGAGGCATCTATTTTGTTTCCATGAACTAGATTTCTTAATAATGTTGCAATGAACATTGTTGAGCTAATGTCTTTGGTGTAAGAATTTGAGCCCTTTAGATATATGTTCAATAGTGCTATTGCCAGATCATTGGGGGGATTGATTCTCAATTTTCTGAGGAGCCTCCATACTAATTTCCACATGGCCTTACAAATTCATATTTAAGCCATCAATGGAGGAGTGTTCTGGCTCCACATACTCTCCAGCATAGAATATCATTTGTGTTTTTGATCTTAGCCATTCTATCAGGTGTAAGATGGTATCTCAGAGTTGTTTTAAATTGCATTTCTCTGGTGGCTAAAAATGTTGGGCAATTTTTAAGTGTCTTTCAGTCATTTAAAATTCTATTGAAAATATTTTCTTTATCTCTGCTTCCCATTTTTTAGTTGCGTTATTTAGATTTTTGGTTTCTAGTTTCTTGAGCTCTCTATGTTTTTTATAGATCAGATTTCTGTTGCCTGTAGGGTTTGTGAAGACCTTTCTGCAATGTTTAGGGAGTTATTTTCTCTTATTGTCTTCGTCTTTGCTTTTCAAAAGATTCTCAATTTCAGAAAGTCCTATTTATTAATTGTTGTAATTAGTGTCTTGCTACTGGTGTTATATTTAGGAAGTGGAATTCTGTATCAATGCATTGCAGTCTATTTCTAGCTGTTTTATTAAGTTTAGTGAAACTGGATTTATATTGACATCTTTGATCTACTTGGACCTGAATTTTGCTCAGCGTGATAGATATGTGTCTATTTTGTTACTTTACATATAACCTTTAAGTTATGCCAGCACCATTTGTTGAAGTTACTATCTGTTTTTCATTGTTTTTTTGGCCTCTTTCTCAAAAATCAGGTGTTTATAGGTATGTGGATTAAGGTTGATGCTCTTAATTTGAATCCATTGATCATAAGTCTGGTTTTATGCCAGTACTCAACTGTTTTTATTACTGTACCCTTATACTATACCTTGAAGTCAAAGATTGTGATGCCTCCTGAAGCTCTATTATTGAACAGGATTGTTTTACAATCTTGAATTTCTTGTTATTCCATATGAAGTTTAAGTATTGCTTCTATCAAGGTATGTAAAAATTGTTTTGGGATTTTGATGGGGATTGCATTGTATCTGTAGATTACTTTTGGCAAGATTATTAGATAGGAACCAGGTCCGGAGCAAACTCAGAGGTAAGAAAAGGGCCAGCTTAGCACTCAAGGTCCTGATCTCAGACTGTAGTGTAGCTGACTGGCCCTAGGCTAAAGCTGGAGGGTCCTTTCCCAGTGATTCCTTGCAGAAGGGACCTCCTTCAGCCTGGCCCTGCCTCCAGGGTGAACTGCTTCATCATGCAGAGACAGACAGAAGCCTTTAAAACTCACACTCAGGTCCAAAGCAAAGGAAGAGACCATGCAGACCCTGAGTTGAGAGCAAACAGAGACACACAAGCCATCTAAGCACAAATGACTAAGAGCCGACTAAGTGTGAACAACTAAAGCAATGGGTAGATGCCAGTACAAGAATACATATAACAATATAAAAAAACAACAAGGCAACATCAGGAGAAACTGGAAGCTCTATAGCACCAATCCCTGAACAGAGCAATGAAGGGGAAAAAGAAGGATACTACCTAAAAAACAACTTTATGAAGATTATGGAAAATTTAAAAGAGGATATAAAAATTCTCCTAAACTGATAGAAAAAAATACAAACAAAAATGGAAGAGATAACTAAATCCTTGAGGAAAAACAAGGAAAACCAATTAAAGAAAAACCAAGAAATGAAAGAAACGTTTCAGCAACTAAAATTTAAATAGAAGCAAGAAAAAAGGCCAAAAATGAGGCAAAAGTGGAAATAGAAAATCTGAAGCAAAGAGCTGGAACTACAGATACAAGCATAACAAACAGAATCCAAGAGATGGAAGAGAGAATTTCTGGGGTAGAAGATTCAATTGTGGAAATAGATACATCAGTCAAAAAAAACCCACTTAAACCAAAAAAACCATAAAACAAAATGTTCAAGAAATTTGGGAAATTATGAAAAGATCTAACCTGAGAATAATAGGAATACAAGAAGGAGAAAAATTCTATCTTAAAAGCACAGATAATGTATTCAATAAAATCATAGAAGGAAAGCAACCTAAACTAGGAACTGCTTATAAAGTTACAATAAACTTACAGAATACCAAATAAATTAGATCCCAATAACGTCTGCCTGCCACATAATAATCAAGACACAGAACATACGGAACAACAAAAAAATTGTAAGAGCTACAAAAGAACTTGGAAACAACCTAGATGTCCCTCAACTTTGGAATGGAATAACAAGTTGTAGTACATCTACAAAATGGAGTACTGCTCAGTATTAAGAAAAAAATTATACTCTAAAATTTGCAGGCAAATAGATGGATATGGAGAATACCCTCTTGAGCAAGTTATCACAATCTCAGAAAGAGAAGCAGGGGATATACTCACTCATTACTGAACTTTTAAAAAAATATATGAAAAGAGAGAGATGTCATTGTACACAAGAAATCAAGGCTAGAACATAGCTAAATGACACAATGCATCCCTTCTGCATTGATGGCCTCTGACAGAGGGGTGGGTAAGAAAAGACTTACATTCTTTAAGTATTTGTTCACAGGAAGTTTAATTTTGCTCCAGTAAGCAAATGAACAGCATGAATGGATAGTTTTGTAAATGGGGAGATCATAATAGTGAACATGATACTGAGAGGTCTGATAATTGAGTTTGATGGGGTTAAATCCTGTAAAAATATCAAATATTAAATATATATGAAAAATTATTTTAAAAAAGGAATATGATGATTAATATCAGGGTTTCATTGGCTTTGTAACTTTTAAAGGCTTTGTGTATTTTTTGTAAGTTTCATGGAATTATAAGGTATGTATTTGTCTTAGTTTTTTAAGTTATAGTAGAATTCTATAGTAAGTCCATATTTTCTTGTGTTTGCTTCTCATATTGCTTTTTTAATTTTTAGTGTGTAGTATTTTATTAGTATTTCAAGATTACAAAGTATGCATTTGTTAAAATCATTCATTGAATTTAGGTTTAAATTAGCTATTTAAAAACTCACAAAATTTTTCTGAACCTTCAATTTATCAAAATAAATTTATAATGTATGTGTGTCCTTTTGACTTTCAGGAACTTCATTTATATCTGTTATAATGTTTGCCTTTCAATTTCTAGTTTTATTGAAGTAGATCTTCCAATTTTTGTTTAATTTGGTTAAAATTTGCCAGTTGTATTTAACCCTTAAAAAAACTAACTAAATAAATAAATGAATATTTTTAAAAAAATCAATATTTTAACTAGAAATTGCTGACAGGAAAAAATAAAAATCCTTGAGATGTAAAAAAAGGAAGCATTAGAGGAAAAGCTCCAACCTAAGGATCCCAGATACACCCATGAAACAACAAACAATCGATGATCCCACAGAGGAAAAGCCCAAAGCAAGGAAATACATACAATCTACCACCAAAAAATAACAGAAATTATCAATCAGTGGTCATTAGTATCTCCTAATATCAATGGACTCAATACAACTATAAAATGACACACTAACATGATGGATACAAAAACAGAAACTATCCTTCTGCTGCATACAAAAAACATTTCTCAACTCCAAAGACAGACACAGGCTCAGAGTAAAGGGTTGGGGAAAAAAAATTCTAATCAAATGGTCCCAAGAAACAAGATGATAATATCATGCTAATATCTAACAACATAGACTTCAAAGTAAAATCAATTAAAAGAGACCATGATAGAAATTATTTATTCATCTCAGGAAAAATTGATCAAATTGAGATTTCAATGCTGAATATTTGTACTCCTAAAAAAAGGGCACCTACATATGTAAAAGAAATACTATGAAAGCTCAAACCCCACATCAACTATCACACTCTAATCATGGGAAACTTCTACACTCCACTTTCACCCTTGGATAGGTCAACCAGACAGAGACTCAATAGAAAAATAAGGAGCCTAACAAAGGTTATGTCACAAATGGATTTAGTAGATATTTACAGAAGCTTCCACCCAAACACAAAAGAATATACATGTTTCCCTGCACCACATGGAACTTTCTCTAAAATTGACCACATACTTGGTCATGAAGCAAATATCAACAGATGCAAAAAAGTAGAAATAATCCCTTCTATCATAACAGACCATCATCATCTAAATTTAGAGTTCAACAACATCAAAAAATCACAAAAAGTAGACAAACTCTCCAAAACTAAATGTCAGTCAACTGACCACCTCTGAGTCAAGGAAGAAATTAAGAAAGATATCAAAGATATCATAGAGTGTAATGAAAATGAATACACAACATATCCAAATTTATAGGACACAATGAAACAGTCTTAAAAGGAAAATTCATAGCAACCTAAGAACGACTAGAAACAAACTCACCTAGATGGAATAGATGGTAGGATACAATCAAAATTAGAGCTAAAATCAATACAACTGAAACAAATAGAATAATACAAAGACTCAATGAATCAAAGAGTTGGTTCTTAAAAAGAGTCAACAATTTAGGTAAACTGTTATTCAAACTAATCAGAAAGCAGAGAAAGAGAGAGTCCAAATCAACAAAATCAAAAATTGGGGACATAAAAACAGACCCCTAGGAAATCCACAGAATTATCAGGTCATACTTTGAAAATCTATACTTCATCAAAAAGGAAAACCTGGAAGAAATAGACAGCATTCTCATCAGAAGCCACTTACCAAAATTAAATCAAAGTCAGATTAAATGCCTAAACAGACCTATAACTCTAAAGGAAATTGAAGCTGTCACTGAAAGCCTCCCAAGTAAAGGGAGAAAATGTACACTTGGTTTCAGTGCATAATTCTACCAGACATTCAAAGAAGAGCTACTACCAGTACTCCTCAAACTGTTTCATAGTGTGGAAAATAAAAGAATCTTGCCAAAGTCTTTTTATGGGGCCACAGTCACCCTAATACACAATCCACTCAAAGATGCAACAAAGAAGTAGAATTACAGACCAATTTCCCTCATTAATATTGATGCAGAAATTGTCAACAAAATTCTGGCAAACTGTAGACAACAATATATAACATATATGATCCAACAAATCAAGTAGGCTTCATCCCAGAAATGCAGGGAGGGTTCAATATGCAAAAAACTGTAAATTACATCCATTTTATAAAAAAAACTGAAGGAGAAAAACCACATGATTATATCTTTAGACACTGAAAATGCTTTGACCAAATTGAAAAATCTTTTATGAAAAATGTCCTAGAGATATCAGCAATAATGCGAAAATAACTAAATATAATAAAGGCAATTTACAAGAAGCCAATGGCCAACATCAAACTAAATAAAGAAATACTCAAAGCAATCCCACTAAAATCAGGAACTAGACAAGGATGTCCCTTCCATCCTTATCTATTCAATATAGTCCTCCAAGTTTTAGCTAAAGGATTAAGACAGTAAAAAGTGATTAAGTGAATACAAATTGGAAAAGAAGTGAAACTATCTCTATTTGCAGATTATATGATTGTATACATAAGTGATGCACAAAATTCAACCAGGGAACTTCTACAACTAATAAATACCTTCAGCAAGGTAGTAGGATAAAAGATTAACTCAAAGAAATCAGTAGCCCTCTTATACCCTAAAGATAAAAGGGCTGAAATAGAAATAAGGGGAACATAACCCTTAATAATTTAGCTGCAAATAGTATTAAATACCTTGGAGTAACTATAACCAAGGAAGTAACAGATCTATTTGAGAAAAGCTTTAAATCACCAAAGAAATCAAAGAAGATATCAGAAAATGGAAAGATCTCTCATGTTCCTGGATAGGTAGGATCAACATAGTAAAAATGGCAATTCTGCCAAAAGCAATTTACAGATTCAATGCACTTCCCGTGAAAATCCCAACACAATTCATTACAGACATTGAAAGAACAATACTTGATTTCATTTGGAATAACAGAAAAGCCAGGATTACCAAAACAATTTTGCTCAACTAAAGAACCTCAAGAGGCATCATTATCCCTGACTTCAAGTTATACTATAGAGCTGCAGTAATAAAAACAGCCTGGAACTGTCATAAAAGCAGAGGTGTGGATTAATGGAATCAAATTGAAGTTCCGGACATTAATCCAAAAACCTATGAACACCTGATTCTTGACAAAGAAACCCAAAATATTCAATGGAAAAAGGTAGTATATTTAACAAATGGTGTTGGCAAATCTGGATGGTAGTGGGTAGAAAAATGCAAATAGATCCAAGCCTATCACCCTGCACAAAACTCAAATCCAAGTGGATCAAAGACCACAACATAAATCCAGCCACATTGAACTTGATAGAAAAGAAAGTGCTCTTGTCCAGAAAGTTTGGGCCAGAAAAATCTTACAAAATTTAGTACGTTAGCTAATAACTTTTTTTCTTAACAAAAGTAATAAGAATGAAGAGAAAGGCCTTTTCAAATCATTTTTCAGATGTTTGAGTAAGCTATGTTCCGGAACTTCAACATCATTAAGTTATATGTGTATCCATATATATGTGTGTGGGCATGTAAAAGTAGCAACAGAGCTCCAGGATATAAGAGGAACTGGGTTCTTATTTGGAAGGTATATGTAAAAAAATGAGAAGTGAATATTATATAAATATAGTTTTGATTTTTGAATAGTGAAAATATTTTTAAAAAATCCATGCCCTTATATTTGTCAGCATCTGGCAACAAGATCACAGTATTCTTGAGTCTTGTTTGTGAAAATAATAACTTTATCTCTGTAAGTAGATATCTCTTACATACTTAGCATTTAAAAACTTTTACATTTTATTCCATAACCTGTACCTGCACAAATTCAGATTGTATTAAATGAGACTCACAGCCAAATATTAGGGGAAGGCTGAAATATCAGAGAGTGGAAGCACCACAGTCAATTCTCACCCAGCTGTCTTGTAACCTCCTAAGCCTCACTCCTGGTTGCTTCTGTCAGTTGCCTCTGCCAGTTGCTTCTTCTCTGCTGGGTTCCTAAGAGGCCTCATATACTCTTTCACCAGCAGTATCCCATCCAGGTTAGAAGTAAAGGTGTGGACTACACTACTTGGTAGCTAGTCTTGAACTCACAAAAACAGAGGAAGTTCTGTCTCTGAAGTTATGGGATTAAGGGTGTAGGTCATCACTCCCAGGATTTTCTTGTGCTGTAATAAAAGGTCTATGTCTAAGCTGTTTATTCTTGTACTCAAGGATCAATAATTTCCTGAGCTGTCTGCCTAGGATTTGACTGTGTGCTCTCTCCCGAAATTCAGGTTTTATTACATATGTAATGTATATACACATAACCCTTTTGTGTCAAAAATAAAAATGAAAGTTATAACTAATATAGGAAAACATATAAAATAAGTACAATAATTATATATAATAATATAAAAACAATAATTACATGAGGACTGTCCAGTTCATTAGCAATTGACAAATTTAAAGAAAGTATTCCATTATTTATCCTATTTTGGTGAGTCCAAAGGATTGTACCTAATCCATTTTGTATCTAACTTGTAATACTATCTGAAAACTAGGTTTCCCTGTCTCTGAAACTTACACACTTAAACTTCTAAATGAGTTTCTTTTCTAAAACTGTCACTAGAAATCTGTAACGATTAACTATCTCATCTTCATATTTTTCAGAGACTCAAAAAGGAAACAATATTAAGCAAATAGCAACTTCCTAAAATGTAAGAAATGAAACAGCTGGCTGCCTGGACAGTCATGCAAAGTTTTCTGTGTTGTTGAAGCATTC
>PVIH01025254.1:0-21030 GCA_004025045.1 Sigmodon hispidus
GCCAATCTAACAGGTGTTAGGTGGTATCTCAAAGTTGTTTTGATTTGCATTTCTCTGATGGTTAAAGATGAAGAGCACTTTTTCAGGTGCCTTTCAGCCATTCGTAGTTCCTCTGCTGAGAATTCCCTTTTTAGATCTGAACCCCATTTTTTGATAGGGTTATTCAAGGTTTTGGGATCTAAATTCTTGAGCTCTTTATCAGTCCTCTGTCACTTGTAGGGTTGGTGAAAATCTTTTCCCATTCTGTAGGCTGGCGTTTTGTCTTATTGACAGTGTCCTTGGCTTTGCAGAAGCTTCCCAGCTTCAGGAGATCCCACTTATTGATTGTTGGTCTTAGTGCCTCCTGACAGACCAATTTGAATGCCAAGATTCTGGTGAAATTATTGTTACATCCACACTTGTGTCTACCAAACCTTCAATGGCAATGTCATTTATTTGTATTTTTGATTTTGGTCTTTATTCATTTATAAAAGTTTGCCAAAATATTCTCTTTATGGTTTTCCTGAAATTTTTTGTTCTCTGTTCAATAGCTGTTCTATTATCCAGAAAAGTATGGGGTTTTTTTGTTTGTTTTTCTGTTTAATCAGACCAGGATTTAGGTTTTTTCATTGCTTTAGGAAGGTGTTTCCTCCATGTTGACAGGATAAGATTGAAATGAATGGCCTTTTGGGGCATTTCCTGAAGGCAAAATTTGCCTTGTCTGTCCTTTGTTGGCCTACATTTGTTAGTTCAATGCCCACCTTTGCCACACCTTCTGCATACTCCAGAAAAGAGGAGCATTCTGTTGGAGTTATTCTTAGCAAAAACATTGTTTCTAGAAATGTCCTGTTTTCAGTCCATTTTTAGGTGATCTTGTTTTCACAGTTTTAACATTTAATATTTTGATTTTTTTCTTTAAACCTCTAAAAATAACTTCTTCTACCCAAACACCATCATAGTTATAAGATTCTATATTAATTGTATCTCAGATCCATTCCTCTAGGGGTGCTGATCTTACCTTTAATGGCCTAATTATTCTTTTGCACTGTGCATTAGCATTTTCAAAACCCAGAGATTCAATTATTATTTATATAACTTCTGAATTTTGTACCATTATATTTACTACTGAAGTCAATCTTTGTAAGAAATCTGCAAAGTTTTCTTTTGAGCCTTGGATAACTTTGGTAAATGCTTCAGTTTTCTTTTTTACTTCTTCAATTTTATCCCAAGCATTCAAGGAAGCTATTTGGCATAAAGCCAAGGTGTGGCCATTATATAAAGATTGCCTTTCTACATTAGCATAATCTCTCTCCCCAAGAAGTTGGTCTTGGGGAATTTCAATATGTTTACCCTTACTGCATTGTTCAATAATTTTAGCTTTATTCTTCTACCATGTCCTTCATTGTAACTGGGCTCAGCCTCTAAAACTACTATAATCATATCTATCTATTCTTTAGGGAAAATTCTATTACAAGTTAACCACAAGTTTAACATTTGCTACAAATGGTGAGTGTGTGCCATATGAGACTATTGCTTTCTTGAATCTCCTCAAATGTAACATTTTAACAGGAGTCAATTCAGTTCTTACATAGTTTCTTGCATTTGACAATTCATGTAAGGTTACTGGATATATTAGGGTTGACTGTTTGGAAGCCTTAGACTGTTTCTCTGTAAATGTGTAAGGGAATATTGAGACTGGTTCTCCTTTAAATTTCTCTTTTTGAGTATGAATATCTCTATAATCTGTTTTAGCAAGTTTTTTCTAAAACTTTCATCTTGGCATTTATATTAACTGTTTTTTAATGGTAAAACAGAAATGATGAAATAGTATTTATAAAAAACATTATGAAAATCCCATCTACATTAATTGTCCTCTTCTTTAATAGTTCCATTTTCAAACTGTCTGGAGTATTATCAAAGACCAAATTTCTCCCATTTTAATGTTTCCCACTTTTAAAGGGGGAAAAATTCTTTGTTTTGAATTAATTCCTGTTTTAAAGAAATCCCAGTTGATGCACCAAATTTGCTGTCAATGACAATCCAGATGACTATGAAGTGAAGTAGCTACCTAGTGTGTGGCAGCAACCCAAGGAGAGATCCAGGGAAAGCCACAACCCACTCAGAGAGGGAACAAGCCAAAAGTCAGCTTTCTGCACTAGGGAATGAGGGAACGTGTGAAAGTGGCTAATTCCTGATAACTCCTTAGCCAGCAGGGTAGTGATTCCAGCGACGTGTAGCCCAGCCTTTGCTGATGGCTGTTAAGCCAGAGGCAAGAGGCTTTTTTTTTTTTCAAATTTGTGCCTCAAAAGTTGAGGGCTAGATATTATATGAATTTTACTTGGTATTATTAATAAAACCCCAGAGCCAGATATTGGGGAAAAACCAAAAGAAAGATCAGAGAGACATAGAAACAAGCCACAGACACTTCTCACCTAGCCATTCCTCGCAAATCATCAGACTGAATGTCTCTGAGTCCTCAGCCAAAAGGGACAGGAGTAGAGGTGAAAGGAATAACTCCTCTTTCTCTGCCCAGCTATCTCCCTTTCTCCCTCAACTTTTCTAGTGCTAGGACTAAAGGTGTGTGCCATTATCACATGGACCTGTTTGGCCTTGAACTCACAGACAGCCGGAGAATCTCTACCTCCAAGTCCTGGGATTAAAGGCATGGGTCACCACTCTCTGGCCTTCCTGGCTAAATATGGATGGCTTTGTCCTCTGATTTTTCAGGCAAACTTTAATAGATATATAATATATCACCACATCTTGCTCTGGCTGTTATTGGTTGTGTTCTTACACTGGCATTTAGGCATCTGGGTTTGGGCTGATTGTAGGTCTCTATGTTGGTTCCTGAGTTTGCCTTTGTTGGGTGAGTGTTTTATTCCTTGGCTTCTGTTTTTTCTCTGGTCTTCAGACCTAAGTGTCCAGAAGTTTCAGTCCAGTAGGGTGTCTCCAGTGGAGTTCTGTGGCCTGCAAGATCTCTGGCATTCTTGGCATAAACTTTGCCTCTGTCATTGCAAGCCTCTGAAGTTCTTGGTATCTGCTTGTTCTCTGGAATTCCTAGTACAGTGTGGCCTCCTACATAGCAAAATTTTCTGCTAAGGTTGTGGGCTCAGTTATGGAGTTGGGGGAGGGGATACAGTTGGGGACTTTGGTGCCAGCTTTAGGGAGTGTTAGCTGGCTGTGTGCAGTGTTTTACCTTGGGTCCCTAGTTTTGGCCTGGCCTCAGGTAAAGCAGAAGTCTTCTGCTGATGTGGAGCTGGAATATGGAGCCCAGAGGAGGAGATACAGCCTGGGCATTAAGGAGTACTGGCAGATGGTAGACAATATCTTACCTAGAGTCCCTGAAATCCACCTGGCTTTCAGTAAAGCTCTTGGAGTTATGGGCCAGAATATGAGGTCCAGGGTAGGGTGTGCTGTTGGGAGATGCTGGGAAGGCCTTAAGGAGTGTTCATGGGCAGTGGGTGGTGTCTTAGCTTGGGTCCCTAAATCAGCCTAACCTCCAGTAAAGCAGAAGTCTTCTGTCAAAGTTTTTTGCCAGAATATGGGGAAGAGTCTGAGGCTGTTGTGTGGCCTTTAACAAGAATTAACAGGCAGTCAGTAATGTCTTATCTTGGGTCCCTAGGACTAGCCTGACCTCCAGTAAAGGAGCTGGAGGTGTGGGCCTAGATACGGATGGATCCCAAGTTAGGGCATGCTCAGTTCCTATTTTTTTGTTGTTGTTGGTTTGTTTGAGATATTTCCAAATTACTTTTGCAAAAACTAGTCTTTGTCTTGTGTCGTCATTAAAGGTTCTTTATGCGTTTATGATTCATGTGCATAGACGTGTATGTGCACACATATGCATATTTATTGTGTGAGTGTAGGAGATCAGAGGACCATCTCAGGCATTGGTCCTCACCTTCCATCTGTTGACACAGGTCTCTTTTGTTGGTTGCCACTACGTGCCCTTGGATGGCTGGCCCATCAACTTCCAGAGATTGTCCTGTATCCATTCCATCTCACCACAGGACATTGGGGTTGCAGATGCATGCTACCATGCCCTGCTTTATATAGGTTCTAAAAATTTAGTATCAGTTCCTTACACTTCCTTAGCAAGTGTTATACCCCATGAGCCATCTGCCCAGCCTCCAGATCTGGTTTCTTTAACTCACATCTTCACTAGTGTTTTGACAGATATTTCCTTGATTCTAGGAGTTTCTCCCAGATCTTCGCCTTGACTCTGTGCTGAGTCCTCCTATAACATTGTAGTCAACATTGTAGTCCAGCCCAAAATGGTATGGCCCCTGGTGGTGAGTTTCTAGTATATAGATGCTTGTAGATGCTCTCATTTCTCAGACACCTACTCCAGCTCATCCAGGTCTTGGATGCTTTACAGGAGGTTTCCAGCTGTTCTTTGCCCCAGGAGTCTGTGGGTCTGTGATCTCTGGAAGCATTTATAAGCCTCGCAAGCTGTTCTTCCTGCTCAAGTTCCAAGTCAAGCAGAAGAGAGGCAGCAGCTGTGCCCCCTGGCAGGTCGGAACACATGCACAGTACCCTCAAGTACCGTCTGCTTGCTCTTCCTGGGTGTGGGGAGATGGAGGAGGCAGGACCCTGATGTTCAATGCCAGAATTGCCAGTGCACAATCAAGGACCTGTGACACTTGATTGATACCTCTCCAGTCCTGGAGATGGATTCCTCTTGATTCTTTACTTCATTTCTGGAAAATAGGCAATCTGTAGAGCCCTGGCCAAGTCAGTTTAAACAGTGTCTTCTTGTTTTGCTCCAACTCTGGCACTTCCATGGCATAAGGGGCTCAATGTTTTTCAATATGCTATTTCTACTGGCTGGTGAATTCATTATAAAAATTATAAAAATAAAATTTTAAATTTGAGTAAATATATAAATGGGCCCAAACTTCTGGTGTCCATCCAACTCCCAATGCTGACAGGCCCCGGTCTCCTCAGAAATTTGGTCAGAGAGAGGCTTGTCCTAGTAAGGGGTTTTTATTGCTGTGAAAAGACACTAATGACCACAGCAACTGTTATAAATAAAAACATTTAATTGAGGTGGCTCACTTACAGTGTCAGAGGGTTATCGTTATAGTAGGGAACATGGTGGAATGCAGGCAGAAGGGAGCTGGGAGTCCTACATCTTGCAGGCAACAGGAAATCAACTGAGATACTGGGTGGTATCCTGAGCATAGAAAACCGACAGTGACATACTTCCTCCGCAAGGCCATACCCACTCCAACAAAGTCACATCTCCTAATTCTGTCACTCACTATGATATTATGGGGGCATTTACATTCAAACTACCACTTTTGCTTTTATAGCAGACAGCAGCCAATGGAGAGATGCATCACTGGTCACGGTGCTGAGGACCAGAGACTCAGCCCTAAATAGAACATCTATACCACCACCCACCACTAAGGCTCAGAGAAGACTATGGGAAAGGAGAGGTGAAAATGTTAGAACCAAAGGGATGGGAACAGTGCAGGGACATGCTGTCTTCTGCACACAGCATCTACCACACTCATGAGCTCACAGAGCCTATGGTTATCTGCACAAGGTCAAGCCAGCCAAAATGCTGGCATAAATGGGGGAGGTGTTGTTTTGGCCTCACCCCTACTGAAAAGCCATTGGCAGTGGATAGCGTCTGAGGGAGGGAGATTCATTTTTCTCTAAGAATGTGGATGCTGGTTAGCTTCCCTTGATCCATACGGGTGTGAAGAGCATTACCAGGGCTTAGTGGTGGGTAATAAAAAAAAAAAAACCCATGAAGTCGAAAAGAGGGTGTGGACGGGAATTAGGAGGGAAATCAGGAGTAGATGTGATTATATTTCATTGTTTATGTGTATGAAATTCTTAATAAAGAAAGATAAATGAATAAATTGGATGAAAGAGAAAATCTTTCCTATAGACAAAAGCAAATAAGAAAAGGAGAAGGGATCAGAAAATCCTGGTGGGTGCTATTTAGGCAGAGTCAAAACAGACATTGATGGTCCCCCACATATCTCCCACAAAGCACTTACAAATCTCAGGGGAGCAACTTCTCAGTAAGAAACCCTTGAGTTAAATGACATAAGAAGCCAAATGTCCCAGTGACAGTCCAGCTTGATGGGGGGACACCCCTGGACATAAGGGAGAAGGAAGACCAGACTGAACTCATGTCCCCTGACACACAGAGACAGACTTGGGGCACTAAGCAAAAACCTGCACCCCTCAAAAGATCCAATTCAAGAAACACAGAAGCAGAGTAGGAGAGGTGGTTTAGTGATTAGGGTCATGTCCTGCTCCTACAGAAGACCTGAGCTTAGTTTCACCCATATAGAGCAATCATAACCACCTCCAATCCAGACTGTGGGGAACCGGATGCCTCCAGCCTTCACACACACACACACACACACACACACACACACACACACACACACACACACTTCTGTGACTCTGGTCAGGAGTCAATAGCCATGACAAATGAAGCCACAATGGCTGGGGTCAAAGCTGGGGGTATGTGGTGGGTAGGCCGGCCCTGGCACGGATGAGCAGGTTGCAGTGTGGGTTACCGAGGACAAACTGAGGGCTCAATATGGGAGTGAAGGGTTATGATGACAAATGGAACCACTGGTTGGAAGTCAAACAGGTCTGAATGGTGGCATTGTGGTTAAGTGAACTGCTCTGGTGTGACCCCCGCCCTGTTTCCAGGGAGCCAGACCCATATCTATGAGGTAAAGGGGCATACTCCTTAAACTCTGGTGGTTTAGAAGGAAGGAATATGTACATACAGAGCGCTATGTAAGCCAAAGGTGACGCACACAGCAAACCACACATTGATGAATCCAGGGTGGGAGCACATGAGAGAGCTTGGTACTATTTTTGCAACATACCTGGAAATTCAAAATCCTATCAAGATTAAAAAGTCCCTCAAAATGCCCTGTGCTGGCTGTGACTTGAAGAACAGGTGGATTGAGAGGAACATGAGGAGGCAGAGAGGGACATGGATTCCCAGGTAAGGTGTAGATAAGAGCTATAGAGAAAGCAAGGTCTCAGAAGAGGTATTATCTCCAGGCTAGCATCCAGGAGTGGGTGGCACAGGAGTCTGGGATAACTATGGATGGGGCAGATGTTCCAAGTGTCCCAGCCATGGCCTAGTGCCCATTCCCATTTCCAGGATGCCCTCCCAGGGCCACGGATCTCAGTAGTTGGGCAGCCCAGCCCTGGCACTGAGAGCTAGGTTGTGACATGTGTGGGGTTTGTGTAGAGGAAAAAGGAGAGAAGCAGGCCCCTGCCATGGGGTTTGCTCAGGATTAGACAGACGGAGAGCAAACAGGAGTGGGACCTCAGTGTCCTGTCCCTGAACAGAGATGCCAAGTGGACAAATAGGCCCTTCCCTCCCCTCCAGGAACCCCGTTGTTGACTTGCTACCCGTGAGGTTTGCTGAGAGGCCGGTGACCTCCTCCCTCCATGGCTTTGTGCTGAGAGAGATGTCTGATACAAAAGCCAGCTGGATACCCACACCCAGGCTGCACTGGCCTCTCCCCATACCACCTCGTCTCAGGGCCCCTGTGGTAACTAGGAAGCCTCAATCCAGCCAAGGACACACTCCAAGTCGGTCTGGGCACGGGGAAAGAGAAGGCAGAGTCTGCCTGTGCAAATGATCTGTTAGAGAAGTGGACCCAGAAAACTCTTCTACTGTCACACTCAAATGCTTCCTGTCCCAGGGCCCTCTCATGTCACCCCACAGCAGGGACATGGACAGTGTTTGGAAAGGAGCAAGGAGACAGCACATTAGTTGTGAGTCTGTGCTCCTGGGGGCTGAGGGTCAGAGCTGCCTGAAGCCAGCATCAACATGAGAAAGCCCAAAGGATGTAATAGACACCTAAAGGGATGACTTAGTCATGGGGTCCTTGCCCATTCAGCTCAGACTCCTGCATCTGGAGAGGGGTTGCCAGCCAAGGCCCAGAGATGGTAGCTTAGAGCTACTGGCACATCCCTCCTTAAGAAGAGAGGTAAATGTGTTAATGTCCTAGAGAAGAGGAAAGAGTTCCTTCCTGCAGGGCCAAGCAAGACTCCATGTGAGCCTGAGCATCCAACTCTATGGGTCAGCCTGGGACCTGCATGTGGACACACCTCCACGTGCAAACAAGTGAGCAGTGATAATTGAGCTCTCTAAAAGTAGAATTTGTGAACCAGCCCAATCATCACTGAGACGTTTTGGAGGTGTGGATACAATCTCTCAGGACAGCTGTCTAACATCCCAGGTCTCAGTGAGCTGCCAGGGACTTTCTACGCTAACACAGACTCTGATCCCAGCCTGGTTACCTTAGCAGGGTAGCAGGAACTGGGACCCAGAGCACATTTTGAATATATGACTTCTATACTGACGTGTGTGTGTGTGTGTGTGTGTGTGTGTGTGTGTGTGTGTGTTCTTTCCAGTTTCCCCAGGGCTCATAGCAGGAAAGGGAGTCTCGGGGATGCTCATCTTTTGTGGATGTGCCCTGCCTGCATAAGATGGGCACAGCCTCAGACTGTGAGAACTTGTCTGCCAGAGGCCTAGCGGGAAACTGATCTACTTCCCATACCCGGCTGCATGCTGAACAAGGCTCTGTGAGAAGGAAGCCGCCCCTATCATGGTGGAACTGGCTGGAGTGAAGGAAGAAATCCAATTCCTGAAATGACAGAAACATCTGACCCCCTGGGCTGTGTTTCAGTGTGTCAGGTAAGGTGTCCCTACTCCCTAGGAAATGTCAGAGGTGTGGGCTCCTCAGGGGCTACCCCACTCTGAAACACAGTTGAGGTATTCTCTGGGCTTGGTGCGCAGCTCCTCTGAGTGTGAGGGTGAGGATGGAGCTAGGGTGAGTACAGTGACACTGTCCTAGCGGATGCCCTTGGACACTTCTGTGCCCACACTGAGTGTCCCCTGCTCAGACTAGGCTGGCTGGAGTCTGCACCTCTAATTTTTGGGGAAACAGACACTGGAAGGATGTTGTCAAGTGGTCCTGAGCTGGGCACAGGCCTGGGGACCTACTGATGGTAAGGTGGGCTTGGTCACTGCTGTTGGCAGCTGGCCTGGAGTATCACAGAACCCCAAGCTGTTTGCCTTGAAAGATAGGTTTACACTTGGCAGTGTCGCTGTTATCTGTCTTGGTGACAATTGCATGTCTACATTCTAGCTGACATTTGCACCAGGCCCCAGAAATCAAGCACTCAGCAATGGGCCCTTAGGGAAGACCTAAGTATGGCCTGTAGGGTGGGTCTGGGGATCTGAACAGTCTCTCTGAAGTGAGGAAAAGACAACTATGTCAGCCACTGTGGTGCCTGAGCAGGTCTGCACATGTCCGCTCTAGGGTCCATTTCTGGTCATCTTACCTTGGGATTTGTGGACAGAAGCACTTTTTGCTTGCCTGTAGCAGCACTGAAGGGTGGCCCCAACTTCTGGACATTAGCACAGCTTCAAGTGACAGTTCGGTATTATCTTAACCTTTGAAAGACCACAGGTCACTGGAGTCAGGCCATGGGATCTGAGGAGGCCTCTCACCTGTGACCCTCAGTGGACCACCCTCCCCTCCCAGCTTCATGCTGCTCTGTCTTGCCCATAGACCTCTAGATGGGCTTCCTTTCCTACCTGCCTTCCCAGGACAGTCACAGAGAACTGCACTTTGTCTCTGGCCTCAGACTAATGAGGCTTCCCGCTGTGGGGTGCAGAGATGCAGGGGTACTGGATGAGGGGTCAGGAGGAGCCTACCTGCCCTCTGTCTATCCTGTTCTTAACTTTGGAAGCTCCCCAAACATGGAGTCTATAACTCAACTTTGTGCCTCCTAGAGAGCTCCTAAAGTTAGTCTTTCTCAGGACCTTGGCCCTCAAGAGAAGCTGGTTCCAGCCCAGGTCTATGAGGCCTCATTCAGATATTTCAGCAGTAAAGTTTCCTTGCCTTGTTCCATGTAAAGTTTGGGGTGTGCGTAGTAAGGGTGGAGACTACCACCAAGGAGTGGGGGCCCCTGTCCTGCTCTTCAACTCTTTCCAGAAACAATGCATTGCACAATTTGGCTGAGGCTGCAGTGGGCAAAGCTTGCAGGTAAGGAAGGTAGCCACTCCCATCCAGGGCCAGGGGATCCTGTTGCTTCCTGCCAGCACACCTGCCACGGTTCTAGGCAGAAATGACGCAGAGGGGGGACCTCAGCCTGCGGCTCCTTCAGGACCTAGGGGATTAGTCGCCACCGCACTACCCCACTCTGAGAGGAAAAGGCGGCTCTCTGGGATACCTGATCCTCTCCAGGGGCAAGGACAGTGATTAGGGACTGGCAGCCACTAAGAGGTCAGTGGGGTGAGCCAGCCAAGAGCAGACCTACAGATCCGGCCAGCCTCAGGATTTACAGAATATATTCCCTGCCTGAACAAAAGGTCACAGGGTCTCAGCCAGGGAGTGCACCTCTCGTAAATAGCCCAAGCAAGCAGGACAGCTGAAGGACTCACCTACGGAAGTCTAGAACCCTAATATCATGGAGGCAGGGTTTTTCTGACTGAAACCCAATGTCAGGAAATATTGTGAAGTCTGGCATTAGGGCATAACTCTTTGTGACCTAGGGATCTGATGGGGACTGGATTTACCTCTTGTGACCCCTGACTTCCTAAGCTTGAAGAGTAAGTTTGGGCAGAATGGACCTGAAGGTTGCCATAGGAACCAGCCTAAGCCTTGCCTGGCAGGGCAGGCAGACATGTGGAAGGACCACAGTTCTGCTGAATCCTTGCCTGTCCGGTGGGAATGCTTGGAAGAACTGAAAGGCTGTCCTTACACTCTCCCTCAGACCCTGTAGCCCTGAGACCCCGGGAAATTCCTGTCCCCGCCAGGCCTTCAGTTCTGCTTTGGGCTGTCCTCAAGGGACAGTCTACCCAAGAACAAAAGCCCAGATCCAGAACACTACACAGGTGCAGAGCTGAGTTTGCACCACTGTATGGTGGCATTGAGGAACAGAACTGAACTCCCTGAAAGCTGGTTTCTCAACAGGCCATGAAGGTTGCAGTCCATGGGCTCGAGACTAGACCCAGCTGAGCTTGGTTTTTATATCTGAGAAAACATAAAATAGAAACACTGGGACACTGAATTCCTGAAACCTGGGCTTGGATATGTGGGTCCAGATTCCCATGTAGATTATGCTGGCCACCAGCATGCTGTCTTGCTGAGTGAGACAAAGACCTGGACATGAGAAGTGTGTTCCTCTTCTCCTGCACATACATTTCACTCCACATCTGCCCATCCACCACAGGTCTGAAGACCCTAACCTGAGCCCCAGGATGCCTCCAGACATCCTACAAGGTCTAGCTCTTTATCTCCTGTCCCGTCACCAGCTCCAGCCTCCTAACATCTGGGTCCAAAAGGCTGACATCACGCCCCCTAGTGTCTGCTTTAGGGACACTCACCCTGCTGCCCTCCATGTGCTGCTCTTGATAAGGTCTGGAGCTCCTGAGACTAGAGAGCCCTGGTTGTACATTATCCTGCACTGTCCACAGCTACTCAGCCCCCACTTCAGGCCTCTCACTTCGCTAGCCTCTGGGGAGTGACTGTCACCTTTGGGACATATCTTCCCAGCAAATAGAGGCAGAGAACTCCCTAATGGCCCTTACTGGGCTGCCGAGCTCCTAGTGAAGTATGAGGTTTGAAGCCCCTCAAGTCCAGGCCTGTCTTTGTTCAGTTCCTATATCTATGGATGTTTTAAAAATAATGCACACACACAGAGAATCCACAAATGCTGAGTGTATTTATAAAACAAATTGGCTATTTCCTGAAAGGGGGCACAGGTGCAGGGCTGAGGAGGGAGCGGGGCCAGGCAGATGATACACACATCTAAGTGACTCATTCTTGGGATCCTCTGATGATACTGAAGTTCTTTCCAAAGAAGTTTAGCATGCTCCTAATTGGTGGATAGCACCTCTCCCACCTCCAAGGACAGCTGGATTCAGTGTCCCTCTCAAAGAGGAAGTGGTGGGTAGATAGAAGGTCTGGAATTCAAGCCACTTGAAGAAGCAGCACATATCCTGCCCTGCTCAGGAGGACTTTTGGGTGGTGTGTTGGGACAGCAGTGTTACTCAGTTTACTGGGAAGACCCAAGCACCTCCTTGCTGGCCCTGAATGCTGACTGCTGGCTGTGTTCATTACTTCCCTTGGACATGAACTCTGATTCCGCGGGCTCTGAGTGGCTTGCGTCACCTGGAGCGTAGCATCGCTGGCCCAGGCAACCACACTCCTCAACCTGGGTGTAGCTGAAGATGCGGCTAGAGCCATCATCACAGCGCAGAGTCACATTCCTCTGTGAGGTTTGCAGCTCCTGACAGCATTCACACTTATGCTCCACGATGTTGGCCTCCAGGGAGTACCTGTGGGGAGATCTGCTCAGCACCCAGCCATGCTGGGAGCTGCCCGCACCTGCCACAGGCTCTGCGTTCAGTGGGCACAATGCCAAGCTCCCAAGCTCTTTGTCACCCCTGTTCAAAACCCTGCAGCTCTCACTTGCCAATTACCCTGGGGCAAATGTTTCTGCCACAGCTGCTCATGGCCACCAAGTATCCTAAGTCTGTAGCCAGATGCACAGCAGGTCATGGCTGTGGAACTAGGGTTTGTACCTCTTAGAAACTTCCACAAACAGAAATCCTGCTTCAAAAGGAGTCAGTATAGCCCAGAGCCTTGGAACCCTACTGACACCACATTGGGATGCTCAAGTTATCCTAACAGTCTCCTCAGCAGCCCTGTACACTTTCTCACTCTCCTGCTTCTGCCCTTTTCTGCCCTGCTTCTGTACCTGAGTGTAACACACACACACACACACACACCACCACCACCACCACCACCACCAATTGCATCTCTGAACACTGTCCCCCAAGGCTCCCTGGGGCTCATACATGGAAGTGCTGTCCCCGCAGTTGCCCTGGCAGTAGGCGAGGCTCACTGGCTCCTCGGAGCTGCAGTTTTCCTGCCGGATGATCTGCTGCCTTTGGTGTACAGTGCATTCTGGGAAGACAGGAAGTGAGGCAGAGGGTCAGTGTCTACTCAGTCATTTCCTGGATGCCCCAGGCTGGGATCAACACCTTCCTTGTCAGACCGCTCCACTTACTCTGCTGGGGTAGGATGAAACAGTCATAGCAGCAACCATCTTCTCTCAGCCGAGCCTGGCCCTGTGCAAACAATGGGCCATTGTGAATGCCAGGGACAATGAGGCATCCAGAAATGGAGGAACGAGACATGAGGCCAAATGCAAACAATGGGAGGCCCTCCATTTGAGGAGACAAGCCGATGGCCATGCAGCTCTGGCTGGAGTGAGAAAGCCCAAACTTACCGGTGGACAATTGATCTTGGGGCACTCCATCTTCATGGTCACAATGGTGAGGACATCTCGGAACTTCTCACACTTATGAGTCATACAGGGGTTCCCGGGTTCTGGCCAGGACTCACCAGGCTGAAAGGAGACCCAGCCTGCATAGTGAGTTCCCATCCGATATCCCCCCACAACCTATTATCTTCTAGGGAGACACTGGCATAGGCCAGGCCTTTGTCTGCCAGAGATGGCTCCCCAAGTGTTCCCATGGTTTCAAGACCCTGTCTATTCCATCTGGAGTTCCCAGGACCTTGCCTGATAATCCCTGAGCCTCCAGAATTTAGGTCACTCGGGGTCTAGTGCCCCCAGGACCCTGTTTGCTCAGTTCAAATGCTACCTGTTTCATGCTTTCTTTTTCTGGGCATGAGACTCTGGGTAGTTCCCTGGAGAGCGTGGCGACCTTGCCCAGCATGTGTGGAGCCTTTGCAGAGACTGTGGTCTACTGTTCTTATCATCTGTTCCCCTTTCTGAGGTCACCTAGCATGGTCTCAGGTACTCACTCGGTAGAGGTAGGTAGAGTTGTTATTGCTTTTAAAGGGACAGGCTTTCTGCACACACTCGCCACAGCACTGGCCTGGCTTGACCTGGTACTCAGAGCCCTGCAGGAAGAATGGTATACCACCTGAGTTTAGGCCGTCGGTACAGGGCGGTAAAATCGGGGGAGGGGCCAGTGCTCACCTTAGGACATTGGCTGTTCCTGCAGACCTCCGTCTTACAACTAACCACAAAGACATCTGAATGGGGATTGCTGGGCGCCTGACACAAGCATGTTTCACATAGGCTGGAGGAGACGACAGCACCAGGCTGGGAAGAGTCAGGGCTGGGCATTAGTGGGTTCAAGCTGGGAAGAGACCTGTCCTGTACCAAGCTAACCCATTCTCCAGGAGGTGATCCTTGATGCTATCTCATCATTAAGGGATCATAATTTAGATGTTGTCACAGAGCAGAGCCCATAACTATGTCTCCATGCCAGGACTACTACTACTACACACTTGGGGAATTGCTGTGAGGAAAGTACAGCTGGAGCAGAAGTCAGGTCCTGGCATACCCAGTATGATTCCAGGAGCAAACAGCTGCTAGAATCTTGGTGGACCCAGACACCTTGTATTGGCAGCTTCAAGGGCACGGTGGCCAACCTTAACTGCACTGCTCTGAGCGACAGCCACAGAGGCTTATGTCATTGGTCTGGGTAAAAACTCTGTGCCAAGGTCTATAGTGGTTCAAGATCAACACCTTTCTCCAAAGGGCTGATGGAGAGCCCCAAATGGGAAGCTTAGTCCCTCTTGGGCCTGAGCACCAGTGGTTCCTACCTGATAGTGGATCCCGTTGACTTCACAGCCCTTCCGCCGATCTGTCCAAGAGACATACTGGCTGTAGCCTGGACCTTGCAAGGCACAGCCTAACTCCTACATCAATATGTTCTGCTGCTATATACTGGAGCATCTTGGGCTTCCTTCCCACCAAGAGCTCCACCCCAAGCAACAAAAACCCATCTTCAGCCATCAGTGGCTTCATCTGGACCTGGGAAATCCAATGCACCAGTGTGGCTTGGTGCAAGGGTCAGGAACACTCACTAGTGCAGTTTTGTCTGGGGCAGCAAGCTCCCTCCTCGTATGTGACCATCAGGCTAGAATTCTCCGGGCAGTGCAGAGGAGGCGGGCAGTAGCTGGAGTTGCAGACTGTGAGTAGAAAAAGCTATCAAGGCCTGGGCTTGCCCTATACCTGCTTCTTTTCTGCTCCAAGGGCCTACCCCACCACAGGATGTCATGATAGTTCCCAGGATGCTAGGACCAGGCTCTGCTCAAGCTGGACAGAGAAGTCTCCACCCACACACCTAAGGGATACCTGCTAGAATATTACCAGATCAGGACACAAGCAGAGTCTCTATACTCAAGCAATGTGCAAAGCCTGAGAAGGGATGGTTTCTACTCCCTTCTTCCTGGGACCATGTACACAGAGCTAGACGCAGAACCAGTGTACCTATGGCTCCTCAGGAGATAGTCCTACCTACACATATGAGGACAGTAGCAAAGGCTCACCACAGCTGAACTGGGGACAACATTGGCCAGCCTCCAGGGCTTCTGGTACTGGAACAAAGCCAGGTTCTGGACAGGTCTGGGGACAGGACTTCCTTTGGCATGTCAGCTTGGCATCCTTACAGATGCAGTCCTGGCAGCCGGTGCTGATGCTGTGACCCGGCTATGGGAGAATGATACATGAACCAGACCTGTGAGTGAGCTGCTCATCCTAAGGACAGCTGCAGCCACACCTCATATTCAGGTGCCATATGTGCTGAGGGACTGTGCAGCAAGCCTGAGGGAGAAGGCTTCAAGGTGCAAGGCCTGAGGCCATGAGCCGAGGTGGAGAAGGCTTTCTTTGATGAGAGGCCCTTCCCCTCCACCTCATCATTTGTCTCTTCAGGAAAGAAAAAGTCCCAGGGAAGAACCGGGTTGGCCAGTCTTCATGAGACACCCAGCAGTTCCAGAACACAGGCAGGGAAGCCCAAGAGAAGAAGGTCTTCCCGAATCCTGTTGGGACACTGGCTCTCTCTCTGACTTCATCTGGCCTTTGACATACTAAGAAAGCCCCACTCCAGCCCTGAACTGCCTTTGTTTCCAGAACCTCCCACCACAGCTCTGGACCCCCAGGAATCACTACCGTTCATACCTACCTCTACAAGTTCTCCGTGAGGCCCCAGACACCCTGTAGAAAAAGATCCTGTCATTGTAGGAGGCCACAAGGATGGGGCAGAAACAGGACCCATCTAGGGCACCACAGTGGGATCTGGGCTCAAGCCACACCCTCCCCTTCCAAACTCCCCACCCCATGCCCATGGGAACATACATTGGCAGGAAGGCATGCAGGTTGAATCATTAGTACTGTAAAGTGTCATGCCAGCTGGACAGAAGCAGCCCTCTGTGAAGGGGCCAGCTTCTTGAAGGATCCTGTGAGAAACAGAATTGTTGTGTCCCTCACCTCTATATGAGAAAGAACCCAACCTAGGAAAGCCAAGTTCCAGAGCTGGCTAGCTAGGGTGAGCAGGGTGTTGGCACTTACAAGCTGGTACTGATGTCATCATTCCTAAGGCAGTAGTGAGGGTTGGATGGGCCACATGCCTGGTATACTGTCTTATCAGGGCAGGTGAGTGCTGCATGGAGAGAGAGCCACACCTGAGAAGCCATTTCAAGGCCCCACTTTTGAGATCCTCCAAGTTCTAGCCACTGCCGAGTGCTGACACCCACCGTCAGTACTTATCTACACCCTGGCCCCTCCCTCAGGTCCTTAGCTCTATGGCTTGTCCCAGACAGCTGGCACTCTAGGCCCTACATCCACAGAAACCTCAATCTGGATAATCCCTCTTTCCTGAAAACAAACTCAAAGCCTGGGGATTTTTCCTCCAGGGAAGACTAGCCTTGAGGCTTCATGTCCGCCTCTTCTCCCAGGTTATCTGCTGAGTAGAGCAAGTGTCTCTAAATTCTCAGGAAGAGGACAGGAAGGCACTCACAGCAGGTGTTGTTGGTCTGGCTTCTCCAGGGGATGCATCGGCCATAAGATGCACAGAGTGATGCGTAGAGTTCTAGGCCTGAGCATATTACCTCTAAATTCGACCCATGGCAATAGTCGAATAAGCAGCCTTCATAGAACGGCAGAGGAGAGATGATGTCATGGCAGGGCTGGAAGACTCTGAGGGTGGGCAAAGACAGATGCCATGGTGTGTGCATCCATTCTCACAGTGGAGGCATCCAGATCTGTGATGTCCCCTTGGAGGTGAAGTCCTGAACAATGACTAAGCACCTATGAGCCTGTCTTCTAAGCCAAGGGACATCTCGCCTCTGTGTGTGCCAGGAAGGTATCAGCCAGAGCACTGCTTCCTGCGAGTGTCTTTTTCCTCAGCCTCCCTTATTCTGCAACCCTGCATGCTGCCCAGGTGCAGGCAATGATTGATACTTATATCAGTGAAAGGAACTGGCAGAGAGTTCCAGAGATGAGCCAACCTGGCCACCGCCAGCCCTGCAGTAGAATTCTAGCAGCAACCACTGTCTGACAGCGCCCAAATCCTAGAACAAAGCTGATCTTATTTTTCTTAGGAGCCTTTTAAGGACTTAGTAGCTTTTGGCAGATAGAGTCAGCAAAGCTACCACCACTTTCTGGAATCTTACTTGCTTAGGATGAGCTGACAGATTGGCGATGGTGGGCACAGGGTTGGTGAAGGACTGGGTACCACTGAAGTTGATGTTGGAGGAGGCCCTTGGCAAAAAGGCTGGTTGGAGATCTTCCATTGGGTGGCCATCTCAGAACAAGAAGAGGTCACTGCCCCTCCAGGCAGGCGACATTCATCCTTCTTGTCATTGGTGCAAGTGCCTGTGGGTGAGACAAGGGTCAGCCCGACCCACTGAGAAGCAGAGCTGGCCCGGTGCACTCTTGCTGAAAATTGGCACATTATCTCACATCCTCTCCTGTGGTGCACCTGCTCCCCCAGAAGCCAGCTTGGTTCCCAGTGTATAGGGAAGACACCATGGAACAAACAGATGTGAACCACGTATGTGCATAGCCAGAAACCCCTCCAGGCCCATGGAAAGGCTGCTCCTAATACCCAAACTATATCCAGAGTGGAGCTTACCACATTGGCCCTCTGTGTTGTTGGCGAACGTGTTGAAGGGCACTTCAACAGAGAAGATGAGGCCTGAGAACATGACCTGGACACCAATCTCCTGGATGGTAACATACATCTTGATACCCACACGGGAGATGACAATGCCATTCTGCTGGAAGCCGGGACTGACTACCTTGTTATTAAAGATGATCTGGAAACAAACAGTAAAAGGAAGTTTACAGTTAGGATCCCCAACCCAGACCAAGCCTACCACAACTCCCCCCCCACCCACACACACACAGGGCATGTCCACCTGGTTGGTCATGATTCCGCCAACTGGCCTGCGGGTCAGCACCACACGGTCGTGGTGGTACTCCACAATGATGGACTGTGGGCAGGAAACACTGCCTTCCAGGTCACAGAAATAGTTGTCAATGAGCACACGGAAGTGTCCAAACACAGGCACGATCTGCTGCACGAGCACATAGGTGCAGTTATCCAGGAAAGTGTAGTAGGTGCCATCAAATGTGATGTAGTGGGGATCACCCCAACCGCTGCAAACACCTGTGGGTGCCAGGGAGCTTACATTATAGACAGTCTCTCATCCAGCTGGTTCAACTTACCACCCCACCCCACCCCACCCCCGCCTCCAATTTGGGAACTCTTGAGACTGTTGTACCCTTGTGACACATGTGGATGGGCCCTTCAGACTCTGCCTGGCAGGTCCTTCATAAGATGCTGGGATTCTGAGATACAAAGGACCCTCCCCTTCTCCACTAGGCTCTATGGCTGTGGGACTCAGTTCTCTCCTTTTGGCATCCCACTTGATAATGGAAAGTCTTTCCTGGTGCCCACCTCCTTCTCACCTCCTCTGCCATGCCTCCCCCTGTTGAACACTCTCCCCACTCACACTGGCACTGGTAGTGCTGGCAACAACCATCCTTGTCATCCACCTTCAGGGGTGGGTATCCATTGGCACAAGATGGTGCCTTCATCTCTGGGCACTGGCGTGGGCTCAGGGAAACAACATTGTTGCCCTCACAGGTGGCTTGGGAGCAATTAGGCATGTGCCAGGTCTCTCCTTTCTGCAGAGATAAAGCCAGCCGTGGGTCTGATTCCAGGGCCACGGGATCACCCTTCAGTTCTCAGGGTGTACTATCATATCCACCACCTTCACTATCATTGGGGGGAATTTTAACCTCCAGCCCAAACATCCAAAGACCCAACTATGAATGCAGCACTGATGGACCAAATAGGCAAAGCCATAAAAAGCACCGGCCAAAAGCTCAGCCTGTGTCAACCATGGGCTGCTGTTCTTCATGAGAACTTAGGCTGAGGTATGATTGAAAATACAGCAAGGTCTCCACGGTGGCAATGAGTGTCCAGAAAGGATAGCAGATAAACTTACCATTCTTGGAGGAGACACATTGCATCGATGCCGCTCAGTGACAGGTGAGGTGGTAGAGGTAGATGTAGATAGAGCTGGTGTAGGGGATGGCATGGTGGAGGGGCAGTCCTGGCTAACCATTCTAACCACCTGGCAATCTTGGTTGCATAAGGCATAATAACAGTGGCCGTCATGATCTGTCTGATTATAGATGATGGATCCTGCAAGATCAAGAGTTATGTCCAGGTTGGAGAAGCCTGATCACCAGACAGTAGGTTGTCAATCTCAAGATGTTCCACTAAATGGAAGAAGGATAAGACTAAAAATGCTTGAAGGCAATTGGGGCGCCATTGGCCAAACCCAAGCACTTTCCTGTAAGAAGAGCAGGGAACAAAGTACCTTAGGAAATTGCATAAAAAGATCTCACTTACCCATAGGATACAAAGAGCCTGATATGCTGCAGTAACACGAGGTGGTAGAGTGTACTGTAGGGCTGGATAATGTTGGGGACACAGATGAGGGGGACACAACTGGAAATGAGGGCTTGTCGGGTGATGTCACAGGAGGAGTCACAGAGGTTTGGGGGCAGCCTTCAGGCATGCGGCAGCACAGGACTCGCACCTCATAGTTGAGACACATCCCAGAGACGTCCTTCTGGTCCTGGTTCCTGCACACCAGGCCCACGGTGGGGTCACACTGCACCACCTGACCCAGATCCTCCAATGTCACCTCAGGGTGGTTCTCAGCCCTGCATTCCAGCTGTGTGATCTCCTCTGGCCGGTGACAGATCCTCTCTCCCCTCCTCAGAATGTTGCTGTAGGTTTCCAGGTCCCCTCCATGGGGACCGGGCACTGGGAAGTCAGTGTCAAACCACTTGGTCCACTGGCACTGGGGCTGGCAGTGGGTGGTCCCTGGGGAAGCAGTCATCTCATTATGAGGCCCAGGGCCTGTGGTGCTGATAGGAACAGAGATGGTACTGGTTTGTCCCATGAATGCCGTGCTGGCTGCCTGCCCAGTGCTGGTGCTAGTGCTCCTGGTGGACATGGTACTGGCTGTCTGCCCAGAGGTTGTGCTGGATTTTTCTCTATAGGGTAAGCTGGTCTGGGTTTTGAGGGTGGTGCTCAGTGTTTCTGGAACAGGTGAGCTTGTTTGAGGTATGTAGGTGGTGCTGGCTGGCTGCCCAGTGCTGGTGCTGGTGCTCCTGGTGGACATGGTACTGGCTGTCTGACCAGATGTGGTCCTGGGTTTTCCTATAGGTGTTGATCTGGTTTGGGGTTTGGAGGTGGTGCTGGCCGGCTCACCAGAGGTTGGTCTTGGTTTAGGCCTGGACGTTGTTCTGGCTGTCTCCATCGAGGTAGTTCTTGTGCCTCTGGTGGAAATGGTACTGGCTGTCTGCCCAGAGGTTGTGCTGGATTTTTCTCTATAGGGTAAGCTGGTCTGGGTTTTGAGGGTGGTACTCAATGCTTCTGGAGTAGGTGAGCTTGTTTGGAGTTTGGAGGTGGTACTGGCTGGCTCACCAGAGGTTGATCTTGGTTTAGGCATGGACGTTGTGCTTGCTGTCTTCCCAGAGGTGGTACTAGATTTTTCTAGAGAGGGTGAGCTTGTTTGGGGTCTGGAGGTGGTACTGGCTGTCTGCACAAGGGTTGTCCTGGTTTGGGGCAGGGATGTACTGATCTCCGTGTGCACAGAAGTGGTGCCAGGAGCTGAGCTGGTGACAGTCTCACTG
>PVIH01025255.1:0-21030 GCA_004025045.1 Sigmodon hispidus
CTCCCAGGCTGGGATAAAGGCACTGAGGCCTCTAGCCCCCTCCTGACCTCTGGGCGGGGTCCGAATCTGCCCCTCGGAGACCCCAGCAGTTGGTTCGCTCAGTTCGAGGTCGTGGCGGGGTTTCCCTCAGCAGGAGCCGTGGAAGTGGTCAGGGACAGCGTCCACCTGCCCCTGCCCCAGAGAGCGCTGGGATTCTGCCGAACTCTACTGTTTGATTAATTGAGTGCACAAAAATTTCAAAGAAAGGGGATTTATAATAAAGCAACAAAAAAGTAGCTGTCTAATTTTCTGAAAGGTAAAATGATTCTATTTATATTTTAGAATTCTGGAAATATATAAATACCCTTTTAAAAATATAATTTTTTTTTTAAAATTCTAATAATGATGGCTGCTTTATTCTCAAAACACACTTTACAGAAAAAAAAATGAGAATGAAATCAAATATCCATTTTTAAAAATAAGTGTGTGTGTTTATGTGTAAGTGTGTGTGCCCACACACACACATGTGAGGATGCATGCATGTGCATGCCTGCTAATATGTTTGCAGGTTCCTGTGGAGGCCAGGAGAAGGTGTCAGATCCCCTTAAACTAGAGTTACAGGTTTTGACCTCCCTATTAGTTCTAGGAAATGAACCAGAACACTGTGAAAAAGCAGCAAGCACACTCAGAGTATTAGTCATTAATCAGCCACATCAAACATTCTTATGAAGTACTTGATAATTTTTTTGTGCTAGCCACTTTTGACTATTAAAATATAAAGACTTGTCAATAGTACAATGATTATCATGTTTATCTCAAAGGTGATTTTTCTGAACATAGAGAATGAATCTTATCTTTCCATTTTTATAGTGCAAACATTCCAGTTATCAGGCTTTAGGAATTATTATGAATTTGTATTACATTAAGTATGTTTCTAGATGAATCCTGTTACCCATTGGCCCATTAAATAATGAATTTACATGGTAAGGATCAATACTTGGGTTTGCAAGTGCATGCAATCTCCTGTAATGATGGAAATGCCTGTTTCATTTCTGTCCATCATATTTCACCAGCCTGAGATCTCCTTTCATATTCCTTTTCAACTCCCTTGAGGCTACTTAAAACAACAGTCAACATTTAATGAGAACCTACTGTGTTCCAGTATAGGTGGTGTACTTCACCCTAGATATTCAATTTAGATCTGTATATGAAAGACATGCTATTACACTTGCTATTTTTACTATTTAAAGAAAGAAAGCTATTATCAAGACCAAGGTTATAGAGACTGTGTCGAGTTAGTAGCCAGTATGGGGATTGTTTCTACAGTGTTTACTAGGTAGACTCTAATTCTCAACATGGCCCACAGACATCTTCACTGGTTTTGTGTACTCCAGTCATTGCTCCTCTGTTATTACTACTGTTGATCTTCTAGTCTAGATTCTTCCCTCCCTCCTTTCCTTTTCATTGACTCAAATTCTATAAATGTCTCAAATTTCAGAAAGCTGCCCTCCCCACTGAAGTTTAATGGAAAAAAAAATCACTTATATGTCCACACTCCATTTATGGCCACTATTTCCAAAAGGACGGAGTCCAGACAAGCATACACGTGTGACACATGAAATCTTTGTCTTTGGTTTCCTATAAATCTCAAATTCAATATCAGCCATAACTATACTAATTGGCATTGTCCATTCTAATCCTATCCTGGCATCACCAGAGAGGCACAGGCTTCATACTCAGCTATACTTACGAATAGCACAAGATTTTACAATAGATTTATCCTCTTTTCTCTTATGCATCACCATCTGTCTTCAGTGTGTTTCTGAGAAACTTCTTAAGCTCACTCAACTGCCCTACCCTGTTCTTTCCTGCAAAGAGTTTCTTAGGTACCAAGTCTCAAGTCTTGCTCTGTCATCACTCTCTTAAACCACATGTTCAGTATTCTGTTCTTGTATGGTCACCAGTTATTTTTGTGTTGATAAACTCTGTGACCTGAATGTTCTTCACACTTGAGTGTCATATATTCTTAAGCTTTCAGATCAGTCTCCTCTACAGAAGGATATTCATGCTGACCTTCCCATAGTCTCCTCCTACCCACTTTCAGAGTTTCATTCTTGTCTCATTTTCTTGATTGCACCTTCTTTTTTTTTTTTAAAAAAAAAATTATTTATTTGAAAAGGGTTTTTTTCCCCATATATACATACCATAGCTAGCCTCCTTTCCCTCCTAGAATACTTAGATACATAAGGGAGAAAAAAAATAAATAGAGAAATGGATGAGTGAATAAATGGCTTGATAGTTGTTGTGATATGTTGTATATTCAATAAAACCTGGAATATCAAGAGAGCAACCCATGGTCAAATGAGCAGAGATAGTAAACACCATTGGTTCCATGACTTGGGAGATTGTTCTAGATCTCATGGAGTTCAAGGGATAGCAGAATAGTGATAACTCCAACTTTCCAGAGGACCTCTGTGAGTACAAGGCCAAACAGCTGGGCTTCAATGGCACACACCTTTAATCTAGCATAGGAAAAGACCTTTATTTCCATAATTCACAGAAACAGATAGTTGTGCATTTGAGTTCGTAAATGATGAGCACTTTTCTACTAGGATAATCTTTACTCATATGATCTCACATCTCCAATGATAAACATACGTAGACTGTACTGCCACATTGTGCTTATTTACCACATATAAACTAAAATTATTTCATCTTTTTTATTTTCTCTAAACTTGAATTTTATTAATACAAAAAATCATATCTCTTAGTTACATTGATATTACTTGGGGCTACACTTGTTCTAACAAATGTTGTTGACTATTTCGGGAAAGTACAAGCAATAAAGTAGCATATGTGCATGATTGTTATTTGTCTCCATTCCTGACTGTTAAGATCTTATTAGTCACCTTATGTACTAATGTTATGACCTCAAGAAAGACAAATAATCTTGTGAGTCTTATTAAGTATATGTAGTAGGGTTCAGGCATTACTTATACATGGCTAAGTTAATATATATATATATATATATATATATATATATATATATATACTTTAGACCTGACCCTACATGCTCTATGCATTTATACTATTTTTTTCTCCTTCGAGTGCCTTTTTTCTATGTATCTGCATTAGGAATGTTCTATTTAATCATGAAGAGTGTCAAGTATTAGCATTCTAGTCATTTCAATAATGTCATCTTATATATTTTTTCCATTAATCACACCAGGAACATCACTACTCCAATTAAAGTGTATCATATAATTCCAAACAGACAACTATGGAGCTTGATTTCAAACTTACTTCATTCTGAATATAAATGTGGCTCTCTTTTACTATCCCAGGGTGGATCACTTTGAGTCATAGCTTTATCTCAGCCTGATGGAAGGTACTGAAAGTTAAAAATACATTGGCTCTATTTCACAATTTCTACCAGTTGCAAACAAAAGCCCTAATCCTGCTTGTCTAGGCAGTCTTTGGGGAAAGGCTTACATTTTTTTGCTATCTCAGATCAAATGCAGCAGACACTGAAAGATGCCAAGCTGTGAATGTTCTCAGGGGATCCTGTGTTTACAAGCTAGTAAGAGCTTTGAGTTTGCATATGTATATGTTAAAAAAAAAAAAAAAAAAAAAGCCCTGTCAGGTGAAATGTAGCCAGTGTCCTTATAAGAATTTCAACTAGAGTAAATTCCCAATCAGGAACATGGCTTTCCATCAGATGTCTGATATTTGTGAAAGTTGGACTATTTGGATGAAAGTCTTATCTAAATTGTGTTTGAATGGTAAATATTCTCTAAGTATTAAAATCCTTCAAAATAAAAAAAAAAAATCTGACTTTTCAGGGGATTTAACAGACCAGTCTTGTTGTTACTGTTATCGTTCTTTTTAGAAGTCTTGGAAAATAGTAAAAATGCCTCGTTTTCTGGAGTCTAATGGAAAGAACAGCACTACTGGCTCTGCTAGAAAAGAGCAAGAAAGAAAACATACGATGTGTTAGCTTTTTATGACATCTTGGTTCCACACATGATGGTTCCACTTCCACACCCTAAAGGCCTATTAAGATAATATGGTCATAATTAAATTTTACATAGGAATTGTGAAAAATACATTCAGATCATAGCAAGTTAATATTTTGTTTTTGATGAATGTCTCTGTCTTTTGCCTTCTCTTTCTAAGCCTATGTGTGTCATCTACACAAACATACACACACACAAATGCATACACACACAAAAATGCGTGCACATACTCACACACACAATCCTATTAAGTTTGAATTCTTTTCTCTCTGGATAAATGTCAGTTTCATTGAAATGCTAGAGGCCAATGGGGATGCTCTTCATCCTTAGGATAGTAGCTGCTCCTCTAAGCTAAAGTGGAGCTTAAATCTAATTACTTTTAACAATAAAAACCAAGAGTCAGATATCAGGGTAAAAGCATGAAATGTCAGGAAAGAAGAGAAGCAGCCACAGTTGCTTCCATCCTCCATAATTTCTCAGAACAAAAACAGTCAAAGATCCTCCCTTACCACTTCCTGTTACCTCTCTGTACAGATCTCCATCCCTCTATGGTTACAGTGGCTACACCCTCTGACACCAAGGAAGCTTTATTTGTCAAACCACAAACAAAATACCATACAACACTAAAGTGCTGCTTATGTAGCTCGAGCTCACTTTGGAGCTAGATAGACAAACAACAGTCAGCTATCCCTTTGTGTTCTTCCAGTTTCTGGCCCTGAGATGTCTTTGTTCTTCTATGTGCCAAAATAAGAGCCCTAAATTCCTAAATCCAGGAATTTCCTTCATGTCTTCTCTTCTGGCTTTTGTTTTGATTTTTTAATGATTAGCCTAGATTACAAGAAGAATTTCTATATAAGGAAGATATATTCATCTATAACAGCTAAAGAATTACTCGATTCATGATTAAGCATTTTTATGTAGCAAACCATGTCAATTATTTTTTAGAGTATAGATAGCCTTCACTTTTAATAAAAAGATTTGGCTCCACATCTAAGAGAACTAATGTCTATTAATCACCTCTTGTGGTCCTAGACATAGCCAAACTTGATGTGCTCATCAACAGCATTTGAGCCTTTAATATCAGCAGAGGTATTTTATCTTTAGAAGTAATAGTGTACCTTTTAGTATAATTGCTAGAAAATGAATGCGCTGAGATTAGTATCTATACTCACATCAAAAGAATACCTAGTTTTAATAGGATCATCATACATACCTTTATGAACAACATGGTCAGATACTTTATATCAGATATTCACCTATCTGTAGCCCAGGCTCTGATAAAATCATAAGAATAAAAAAATGCATTTAAACAATTTGTACCTTTAATACTTTTTACTTTATCTATTTTATAATACTAATATTGTTTGTATTGGCCTTAAAACTAGGTTATGGACATTTTCTTAGTAGACATGAATATATCACTCATAGCATATGATCTGAAGTTTTTTAATGTGTATAATTTCTATTCTGAAGGAGTTTGAAATAAATGCTCACTACCAAGGTTAATAACAATATCAGGAACACAATAACCAGCTATGAGGAGAAAACCATGTGAAATAAAAAACAAACTGCAAATAGGTTTTATTATTCTTGGCTCCAAAATATTTTATTGTCTCCTTATTGCCTATCATCATGTCTGGATAGTTTGGAGCAATCTCAGCACTCCTCAGGATAAATCTCCTTCCATTTCTCTGTTTCATTCTTACATTCATGTTAAATTGGACATGTATCATAAGGCCTACATACTTTCTCTTTCTCCCCCATTGTGTGTCCACATGAAACAGCCATTAATGTCAGCCTTTGCAAAGCTCTCTTCTCCTAAAAATCTAAGAAGCAAGTGCTTTCATTCCAAAGCCTCTAATAAGTAACTTCCTCCTGCTATGAATTCACCAAAATGTGTTATTTGTTTGTCCCTAAATGTTCTTATCTCTTGATATCTTCAAATTAGCCAGTTTCATTTGAGAGTACCTGTGATCTGCTTCCCTGTGTGACTTGTCAACGATAGATGTTTATGGGATGATTGTTGAGAGCCTATTCTATGCAGGTGATAGAGCTTAAAACTGAATGAAATGGTCACTAACAACAGAGATTCAGCAGCAGTCTTTGAAAGGTGGAATATTTCTGTAATACATGATATGAAATGTAATAGTTATCTTACAATAAATTCATATGTGCAGGATGAGAAAATGATTTAAAATACAAAGATGATTTTAATTAAGATACTGAATTTTCATTATAAATAGCAATATGATAAACTACTTTCCAGGTAACACATACATTTTATACAAATAGATAAATTAAAAATTGAGTGTTACACAAATACATCATGTCATCAGAAAGTTCAACACCATAAACATCAGAAAGGGATATCAGAGTTCCACAGAGTTGTGGTGTTTTACCAAGGTGGCTATTGGAATGGGTCATGGCTGCAGTGGTGGACAGATAATGATGACTCTGTAAAAATGTTGAGAACAATAGGAAAAAAATGTAAAGTCAGAGAAAAATTGTCTAGAGAAATGATTTAACATTGCTAGCTAATATGTGATCTTGAGAAAAGCATTTGACTTATTTAAGTCTATATTTCCTCTTTAGTAAAAAAGAAAATCAAATGTATTGAACTTCCATATTAGTTCCTTTTTTAATAATGCGATAAAATCCATGCCCAAAAGCAACTCAAGGAAGGTTCCAGAGTGTTAGAATCCATAATTTGGGGGAGCAAATGACAGCAGGCAGCAGAAGCAGGAAATTTGCTGATAACATTTTACCTCACACAGGAAAAACAATAAGGGCTATAAAAATCCATAAAACTCATCTTTAGTGATTGTGCTTTCTCTAATAAGGCTTCACCTTCTAAAGGTTCCATAGCTCTCCTCTACAGACATTGCCACCAACTGGAAACCAAGTCTTAAATACGTCAGCCTATAGAGGATAGTTCTCCTTAAAACTACAGCCTTAAAGCCACTCCTTAAGCAAGTGTGAGAATCTGATGAAATTTCATGAATAAAGTATTTAACACACTGAATTATGTTCATCACCATTGAAATAGCTGTGATAAAATAAATGAAGTAGAGAGAAGAGTAAATAAGAGATATAATAATAATTCTTATATGTATGCTGTAAGTTTTTATTTGCTCTGATATTTATTCCATGAAGAGGCAGGATGCTTATTAATGACTGAAGGAAACTGACCTTGTCTGATTTTAACTACAGTTTGGTCTACCAGTTAAAGGAGGTAAAACAATACCCTTTTCTTTTCATTGGATGTGGGATATTAGCTGCCTTCAATACAGAGAAATAATATCCTATCTTGCTTTATATGTTAGGTACGGGTTTTATTTTTTTATTTTAATGAAAGAGTTGGGGGCTGTAGATTAAGATGGGATGCATATTGGAGCCAGACAGGATTTCAGGGTTTTATTTTTTTATCTTTCAGCATATCCTTATCTCAGTCCCAACAGGTAGATATTAATAATCTTGCTTACTAGATAAGAAGGATAAAGGCTTAGCTATGAGGTAATGTTCCTCAGAGTCACCTGGGTAAAAATTGGCACATTCAGAATTACAGTTTCATGTTTCAGACTCCAAATCCTATGGCTTTGCTAACCCTACTATTTTTGAAAAGTCAGTGGTTTGAAAATCAATTGATGAGGGGACTATTTCCAAATTTTGGGACAGTAAACAAGATTCATTCACTTGGCTCCAAATCTCCTAGAGATGATTCTGATGATGATGGGTATCTTCTCTGCACACACTCCTGAAGGCTGAAATAGAGTTATCACACACTACTTATAGACAAGAATCCACTGGGTATCAAACTGTTTTTCACATGTCCCTTTTCTCACAGTAGACATATAGAAATGGAAGATGTATCTGTTTCTTATGAGTAGTGTTGTGAGTGTTTATATCCTATTGCAATTTGGATCCTTCATTCTCTCATGTGTATATTATATTCTAGTTCAACACAGGTGATATCCCATTTTTAGCTATTAAGTGACAATCTCTTTGTGATATTCTAAGATATGTTCCTCCTTTATGTTAGAAAAGAAGAATACTAGAAAGAGAAGGGAGAGTTTTACTTATGGCTTCCTTCTATTCTGATGTTGAGTAATTAACATTATGTCTATGTACATACACATATATACACACATAATAACTGCTTATGGCTGTGAAATATGTAACACAGAATTTGAATGCATACTATTAAATATGTTAATTAATAAAACTCCTGGGATTGTAATACTGGTTTTGTGTAGTTCATTCTAAATACCTTTGTGATTCTGGGACATGTTTCAGTTACTTTAAAACAAATTAGAAAAGAAGAAAAGAAAAAAGAAAGCAAATATCTGAGAAACTTTATGATGCTGGATAAATTAGACACTTAACTTTCTTCCCTATACAAAATAAATATTACGAAGAACACAAGACACTTGATTCTTTCAAGGGCATGACTGTATCCATGTCTATCATCTATTGAGAACAGACTCTATAATAGATGACATCTTTCTCCAGGAGAATTCCATTGTAATAGGAGTGGCAGATAAAAATAGATTTGATAGAGGAGCAAGTATCAACTGCAATGTACATTTCTTAGTGTTTTCTGTGTGCTGATTCATATATGAAGCACTTAGGAATAATACTGCATTTAGTCATTGTTATGTGGTATCGAGGTACCTCATTTTATTTCCCTATTTTTAAGAACATTGATTATATGTTTTTCTTTATTCCTTAGAATTTCATATATTCATACATGTACATACACAAACATATAATGAATACAATACCTGTCTAGCTCATTTCCCCCTCCACATACCCCATAATTCCTTCAACAAATCACCATCATAATTAATATCCTTCTATATATCTGACTAAGTACAGTTAGTGCAACCCATATGTGCTTTGGTAGTAACTGGAGAATGGAGAAACTATCAGTGGTCACATTCCCCGAAATGATTCACCCTTCCTCAGATAATGTAAACTGTCATTGGTTTCTTAATAAAATATGTGACCTGGAGATAATCTACTTCATCTATTCCAGAATTTTGATTGGCTTGATCTTGCACAGCTTTTGTGCAGGTAAACACAGGTGCTTTGAGATCCTGTGTGTGATATTCATGTCATATCCTCAAACAACATTTTATAGGATTCTTCTCCTCATTCAAACTTTCTCTTCTGTGATGTTTCTTCAGACTTGAGGAAGTAGGATTTTAATAAAGATGCTCAAATTATAGCTGAAGCTAAAGAATGAATACCAGGGTCACACAGTAAACAGGTAGGAAGTGAGATTCTCAACCTAAGGGAGCGAGCACCCATGTTGTGAACACTAACTTTCATTTCCATCTAAGCATCAAAATATCTAGAGATATGGTAATAATGAGTCATTTCAGTAACAGATTTTGGAGAGGAAGCGAAAGTCTGCCCCAAAATAAATCATGCAATTTATTTATTAGTGATTGCGAAGGAGGAGGAGGGATTAGAGAAAAATGAGAAAGAGGAGGAAAAGAAGAGAAAGACAAAAGATGAATGTACTGAACTAAGAGAAACATATCTTTGAATCAGTTCTTACATCTGGGCATCTGGGGTTCAATAATGGATGCTAATTTAATGTAATATTAAATTGACCTGTGAACTTGAATTTTATGATTGATTCTAGAGATTATTGATATGTGGATTTGATTCAAGAGACTTTGATGCTGGTTGTGTTATCTTCAGTGCCTGCTTTTGTAAAACAAAGCTTGTAATTTCAATGAAAATTCTGATGTATTTTTAAATTGCTTCACTGACATTTCTATGGTTAACATTATTACTTGCATATTTTAAAATACAAATAAGTGATAGTATGTGGAGAAATTTTAGAAACACAATTTCCTCTTTCTGCTAAAAGCTGTTATAGAAATAACATGAAAAGAAAAGTTCAATTGTTTAAGAACCCATTTATTTGCATCGTACTCATCCGTTCTTTTTAAGATAATGACACAGTAGCTAAGAATACTTCCTGGAAAAAAACAAAATTAAACATAATGATGGTTTACTCACAGCATGTCAAATCTCCAAAAAGGGAGTTAAAAAAAACTAAAACAACTCTAAAATCATGTCAACATTTTTTTTAAATGTCTAAATGAATTTTACAGGAATAGACAAGCAAAGCTATTCATGTGTCTTTTTAGAACTAGATGATAACATTGAAATAAAATGTAATTTAACTACATTAATTTTCTAATAAACTCAGGAGTGGGATGTTACAAGTAATTCATCACAATAAAATTTGTTGGTTCAAGTAAGTATAGTCAATAATTCAAAGTGAATCTTGGGTATTTTAAATATTTTTACAAGGTTAAAATAAATGTAAGTCCATGTTCATAAATTAGTAAGAGTCTAAAGGGTTTTACATCTAAATTCTGCATTAAGCACTCCCAACCAGAGCAAGAAGTTCCTCTGACCATGGATGGTAGCAGCACAAATCCATGGATATGAACATACATGTTTAAATATTGTTTGATAACAAGACTATTTAGCAAAACAACATTAACAGGTTCTCCCTTAGAGCATATGGCTCCCCTAGCCATGGCCTTTATCCATGTTTACTCCACCTAATCTGCATTCCCACTTGTGGACCAGACCTATGAGCCAGTCAAAAGAATGGATAGTTACTCCACAAACACTCTTGCCATAATTGTACAAGTAGACATTTTGCCCATATCATTAATATTTCACATGAAGGATCTAGAATTAGGTAGGATTATTGATATCTCTTCTCCACCAGTTTACATAGAAGTTTCTAGCACTATGAATATTGGCCAGCAATAAGACAGTATGTTGGTCAGTACAAAATTGGTTTCTCTATTCTCTTGAAATTGAAGTGTATGGTGTCTTCATCTAGCAACCAAACCCTGCATGTTGATAGCCTTCCCCCAAGGCTTTTCTAAACAATAACCCAGAGGGAGGGAGGGAATCCATGCTTGTTGGCATATGTTTTCAAGGGCTAATAAATCTTCCAGGGAAGCACCCTTCATCCATCTAGGATACCTCTATTCAAACTCTTTAAAACAATATTTATATGGTGGAGAAGTGATGGTATAATATAAGGCATCTTCGTATATTCTTAATGCTGGTTAAATAACCACTTTCCACCAATTTCTTTAACCCCCTGATCTCAACCTGGTCTCAAAACTATATTTACCTATAAACACCATCTCCGTTTTTCATATTACAAGTATTCTACTGTTAAGTGTGCTGAACATAAGTGATTCTAAATGCTGAACAGCAGATGAAACATGTTTATCACTGTTCGACCTCAACACATACACACTACTCAAATGATCATTGAGGAAGGCAGGACAGAAAAGATGAAAGGGCAAGATGATGAGGGGAGGTGATGTAAAATGCTGTCTTCTCTATATGAAATGGCTGTGGTGCAAGTGAGCTTGCTGTGGCTATGGTTAAGGAGGCAAGACATGTTCAAAAGCAATCCAGTTAAATATTTCCTTGGGGTAGGAGGGCTGGCACCAGATACTCCACCTATGTCTCTTAACAAGGAGCTATTGGCAATTTGATGGATATTGAGAGAAGAAGAAGTAGTCTTCTTTAGAGAGGTGTCCATTGGTCATGCTCAGTGATTCTTCACACAGCAAATGGGCAGCCCTAACTGGATTCAGTGTATTATTTAAACAGAGGACAAGAATTTGGGAGGGGTGTATTAGGGGATCAGGATGGTATTGTGGAGAGGCACTGCAAGTAGATATGCCAATGTCCAATAATGTATATATAAATGTTCATAATATAAATGATTTAAATTTGAAAAAAAATTAATGTTGGAGACAGCAGACATTCAAAGTGAACCTCTAATATTTCTTTTTAATTAATAGATACTGTGAAAGATTTATTGGATGGATCTATACTGTAAATTATTTGAATTTTTTGTTTTATACATAACATATATAAATCTTATTCACTTTGTTTTCTAGATAATTCAGTATCCATAGCTAGCAATAGGATGACTAACTTTCTAAATGTTGTTTCTTTGAGTAAGATATATTATAATACACATGGAATGAAACCTATGCTTGTAACTAATTTTTTTTATGAGACTCTCCAGGGAACGTTAGTACCCCAAGGCCAATTTGATTGCAAAGAACACTGTGTCACCAATTGTTTGTAACAGTGTTCAGAACTGATAAATAGCTAAAAGTCAACAGAAGGCATTCTCATCATAGCCCTCTTACAGAGACCAGTACAGAGCTCTTACAGTGGTTAATTTCTTTCAGGAGGCTGGTTTTACTTTGAATGACCTCAATCTTTGCTGCATAATTCTATGTGTTTCCTTTTTCCTTCACGTTTAATATTCATAGAAGAAACCAGGGTGCAGTGTTTTAGGAGATATTTTCTTGTAAGTTTTATATTTGTGACCTCTGATCATCTTTAGTTCATTGTTTCTACAGTGTAAAAGACTGACATGTGGTCTTCCTTAATAATATAATGAAAATGTTTTACAGCTCACCCTTAAAGGTAAAGCTACTCAAAGAATTTTACTGCTGATTTGGCCATAGCTGAACACTTAAACAGTGATTTCAGTAAAGTTTAATTTTCTCAGAGTGCTAGCAGCTGGATATCTGAACCAAGTGTTATCAGTACTGGTTCCTTTTGAGCACTGCATCAGATGTACATTATTTTTCATCTAATTTCCAGTAACTGTATAGCCATGTTGTACCATCTGCAATTAGCATAGATGTGACTCCAATTGGCCTTCACCTTCACCTGTTGTTTTACAAGTACTTGTGTCTTTATTTCCTTCTCTTTCTTTTCCTCCTCTTCCTCTTCTTCCTCTTTCCCCTGCTCCTTCATCTTTTAAGTAAAGACAACAATTATGAAGGTTTAACTCACTCTGATATTCTCATTTCACCTTAACCTCATTTTAAAGATCATATCTCAAGATAAGTTCACATTCTGAATTCTATATGTGATACTCTTGTCCACTTTTGCACAGGGAAGATATAAAAGCCATAACAAGCTTAGCAGTAAAATATCTCAATGCACTATCCAAACAATAGTGTTATCCTAATCCCAGACACTCAGTATTACCTTATTTAATCATTTTGACAACCTAATAAGCTTGGTGCAATCTCCATTTAAGTAAACGGTGCTTTGGAATTGAGAATGATCACAGCATTAAGGCAAAGTGGCTGATAAATATTGTGTCTAATATTAAGGCCAGGGTAAAAATAAATCTGTACTGTACTTTTACAAAAAGTAGCTTATATGTTTTGCCATAGGATATAATTTCATATGATAATTTACTACTGTGCATTCTGTACTAAAAAAAAATACCATTGGTCATAGATCCCACACTTAAAAAAATGGAAGCGGTTTGTTTAAGTAAGAATAAAAAAGATGTGTTACTTACTTTCTGATCATGGAAGGAGATGATGTATTCTGGCCCTTGGACATTAATTGTGACTTGTTTAGTATGTGGCCTTCCCTATAAATGAAAAATGTCATTGTGTACTATCATCACTTACTCTAAGATATGGCAGGAATATTTTATTTGCTGAAAGACTTTCAATCACTAGATGCAACCACAGAAAGTCTATATCATCTGCTATTTTTAAAGACAGACATGAGTGCAATGACATTGATGGTAATAGTGTATTTCTCAGCAGACATGAGGTCTACACATGGTGCACAATCATGGCCAGCTCATGAAAAGTCAAGTGACACACTCAGAAATGTCACCTGGAAAATCAGAACTCATGTTAAATGCTCATTCTTAACTTTAGTTCACCAAAAAAAAAAAAAAACAAGAAAAAAATCAGAACAAGGGCAGACACATATTAGAGATGTTAGAAATGACTATGAAAACCAAAACAAACATCAAATAAAAGAATTCTTTGTCTAAATTCTCTCTCTTTCTCTCTCCCTCTCTCTCTTTCTGTCTCTCTCTCTCTCTCTCTCTCTCTCTCCCTCTCTCTCTCAGTGTGTATGTAGAAATGCTTCATGGAAGCTATGATTTGAGGAATAAATTAGTGAGGATGTGAGAACACATGATATTTTGTTGTCTGTACTCATTATGATGGGAGTCAGATGTTGTTTCTGCTCCTGTAAAGATTTTAGACACTCAGTTACGCCAATTGCTTTTCACTTAGAAGCCACTTCTATGAATGTCCAGCAGCAAAGACTTTCGCTTTTGTCAAGATTCCCCAGAGAAAAGAAAACAAATGAGGATATATTGTTTATATCATCTACATATGTGTGTCTATTTTATATACTATGAGTAATAGACATATGCATTTGTACACAGATGCACACACACACACATACACACACACACACACACACACACACACCTGTTTACTGAGAAGACCTGTAATCATCTATTGGTAAACTAAACTAAAGACTCTGGAATGCCAGTGGTGAATTCAAGCTCAGTCCTTAGTACTGAGAGCCAAGAGGATCAAAGGGAGAATACAGAATGAAATGGTCAAAGGAACTCTAAATGTCAGTGTCTGGGTACCTGACTTCCACAGGTGTATTAGAACTGTCTCACCTCTGCAGTGATATAGTAACCCATTTTACAACTCTGCATTTATTTGGTATATAAAGTTACTCTCACCATTACTATTGATAGTATTCAAAGAAGGTACCTTATGAAATGGCTGTTCAGAGTCACTGCGGCTCCAGATAACACTTGAGTAGGAACTAGGTCAGGAAAGCCTGAAACTGAGAAAAGGGAGAAGTGATTAAGAATGACTCAGTAGATTTAGGACCAAAAACTCATATTGTCAGCATCAACTTGATGTGTCTCTGCAAGGATCCTGTAATTTCTCAAAAAACTTGATGTATGGTAAAATATTACAGTGAATGAGTAAGTGGATAACTGGCAAGCAGAATTACAGCAATTTTTTATCTAATTGATATGTACTTTCTTTTTGATAAAAATTATTGAATAGTGAAAAGGAGCTATAGTTCCAGGCAGCTGGCTAGGAATTACTCATGGCCATGGTGTCCCCATAGGAGTGATTCCTAGACTAGGAACTCTTTCATTATATAAATAAGCTAACAAATAAAGTCTGGGAATTTCTTCATCTCACTTGTCCTGGCTGCTTCTTTAAAGGTTCATAGAAGCTGATTAATGATATGTTGCCTGCACTATACTCTTAGATATATATACATTATATACATAAGGCATGCACAATACTCTTAGATATATACATTGCTGACATATTGCATTCACTGTATTCTTAGATCTATCCTTAAAAAAATAGACCTGTTGTGTCCCTGCCAAACAAATATCCCCTGTGGCTCTACTAGTCAGCAGAACATCTCAAACATGTCTACAGTACAAATATTTAACATTCTCACCCCTTTTACTCTTTTGCTCCCATATGTAAGGCACTCAGTATAGTTCTTCTAGAAGAACAAAGATATATAAAATATAACATAGAACACATAACAAGTAACATGCAGTATGTAACATGTGACATAATATATAATAGTAGTAGTTATGTGTTAACTGAGTGCTTAGGACATTTTAGGCAGTTTCTACATCTCTCTGTTTAATACTTGCAGTAGTTTCTTGAGTTTATAATATTCAAAATCTGACCTTTAAACAATTAAGACTTAGAAATATGCTTAATATGACTTCTTTAATTGCTAAGTTCAAAAACCAAAGTTCTTATTGAAATACAGCTATAATGTCTGTTTTTTAAGTATTTCATTTAATTTCCACATAATAAGAAGAATCCTGTTTTTTTTCTACACAGAATAATTAATGAAGTTCTTGTCCTGACAGCGAGGGCATCCTTTCTATTTCTTTTACTTGGCCATCTCTGGCCAGACTATTAAAACCCAACTATATTTCCTTTCTACCTTGGAGACCTGACTCCTCCAAGCTACATCTTTCTGAATAATTTAAAGGTATTTCAACGGATTCTTTTGGCTTCTAGAATATACCAGATGGTAAAGTGTCAGAATTTGGTGCTTTATATTATTTTTCAACTCAATAAATGTGTGCTGAATAAATAAAATAGCAGCAAAGCTCTCTCAGTGCTCCAGCACTATTTATTTTGGCTCCTCATTTACAAATACTAAAATTTCTCGATGAAACATTTTGTTTTTTCAATCTAATCTATTTTAAGATGTAATAGCATAAGATGCACAAGAGTTTAGCAATGATGACAAAGGCATCTGCAGGGAAAACTTTGAAACTCACTAAAGCCTTTGGTTGTTGAATCTAGAACAAAATGAACCAGGTACCTCTAGGAACAGCACTGCATTTCCTATGCTGTAAGAACACAGGCCAGAATATAAATGGATTGAGTATGTTTTCTTCCACAGAGGAGCTGTATGTCAGGTCTGATTTCTTTGTATTATAACTGAGCAGAGACATCTGTGCCTATTTTGTAAGCTTTTGAAAACTTAACTTGGGGAACAAGTCTATGGAGGAAACTTGTTCTTTTCATCCTTGAAGATTGTTAGTGCCTTGATAACAATGTAGCTTCCAAATTCTGACTGCAACATCTGCTCTGGGCTAGTCAAAAGCAAAAAAATAACACTGTGCACCATGCAGTAAATTTTAAGTTGTTCTGCTTCGATTATTGAGAATTAACAGGCAGGTATTTTGTTAAAACACAATATTGACATTTTGTATTATTAATACTGTCTCTTTCTAATTTCCTGAAGGCTGCACATGGCAATTACCATTAACTAATAGGAAAATAAAAGAAAATAAAATGTGCTAATTCTATCGAACATGATGGTGATAGTGATGACAAAAATACATCAATCCACAAACAAAATGCTTTCTATGCAGCATCTCATAACACAATTTCCAGGTTGCACATAAGAGGTTCTAGAAGAAATGTGAGAAAGTCAATGCCAAGGTGTCATTTTGCCAGTTTACACTCAAGTCTATTTCTTACTCATTACCTGTACACTAGGCTTAACAAAATACATCCCTCAGGTTCTCTTATGCACCCACTTATGGCTGATTTCAGCTCATTGAAAACATTAGAGGCACATTTTACGGCTGGAGGAAAGGAGGTTGTAACCATATGCTTGTTCCTATCTCAGCAGAGTCTCTGGCAGTAGTCCTCTGAAGACTGTGTTCCTCCTCCAGGTGCCTGTCTCTACTAGACTCCTGGGTAACAAACTCCTCCATTGGCCCCTGAAGCCATGGCAGAGATCATGACTTGTGCACTCTCTCTATCTTCTCAGTAGTCACATTGATCATCTCTGCCTTCAATTTATTCACATTTCTTGGGCAATAAACTCCATATACTTAGGGCAGTTTCTGCATCCTCTGCCACAGCTGATTCCCTTGCCTCAGGTCAAGCAGAGATGGAAAACTATCATTTTTCTGCTTGTGCCTATAATTTCAAACGAATGTTTCTAATGACTTAACTACCTTTCTATATCTTAAATTGTATATAACAATGTTTACTTTGGTGTCTACATGTGAGTTTTCTTAGCAGGTATTCATTTGGTGAGGTTTGATTGTAAGGAAAGCTATAAACTGTGAAGTAAAGTGTCAAGTAATCTGTTTTGATGATGGAAATCTAACAGTAGCTTTTCAGTTATGCAGTTACAAGCTCAGCTCAGGAGTGTTATCTGACTCCCTCTAGCATCAGCATCACCTGGAAGGCATCATTTCAAAACTGAAGAATCCAGGAGCTCATCAGAATGTTACAAGGTGATCTTAGGTGATTGGGATGGTGAATAAAATCTTAAAAAAAAATAGTAAAAAACTTGATTTGAGGGGCTACAATTTGAGGCCTCCGAAGTTGAGATAATTTGTTCTTCTTGCAGGAGAAGCTAACAACCACTTGTACCTCCAGTCCAGAGTCCAGTGCCATTTTCTAGCCTCTAAGGGGAAAGGAACATATATGGTACTCATACGCACATGCAAACATTCACACATATACATAAAATAACAATATATAAAAATCTTCTAGGTACCTATTTATTGAAGGATTGGAGGGAGAGCACAGTGAGTACTTGATACTCTCACAGAGAACAGCAGTTCAGTTCAGCTCTTGGCCCCCAAATCAAGCAGTACACAATTAATTGTCTGTAGGTCTACCACTAGGAAAATCTCACACTGTCTTCTGGCTCCTCTGAATACTTCACATATCTGCATGTGCCCACACAGAGATACATACATACACATAAATCCTAAATATAAAACCTATACATATTTTTATTTGAATAAAATCTAAAGCTAAAGAATGCTTACAGCTTAAAGAGTAGTGATGTTTTAAGTAGTTGTTTATACATCTCGCTCTTTCAAATGGTCTAATCATTGTATTTCAGACCTTAGCTCAGTTAATGAATAAGATGTGTTCTAAATCCTGTTTGTTAGCACAACTGTGGCATTAATCTCTACCTAGAAACTTTTGTTGGTTTTAAAGGCTAGCCAGTTGGAACGTTACTCTTGGATCAAAGAGTGCAAGTCAAATTGCAAATTAAAAAGAAAGGTTCTTTGCTCTTTCCCTGAACGCAAGGGTATTCCAGGTGTTGTTAGTTTGCCTGTATAAGCAGATTGTTGGCATTATGTCAACTGCTAGGGGATGCTTCCTTTCCACTTCCTCATTTCTTTCCCTAATTTCAGTCCCTGAGGACCCTCATTAGGGCTTCAATGTTCTCCAAAATGAGGTATCATCACAACACCTACCTTGATCCAATCCTCCTTTTGCAGCATGGGCCATTTTCACAGTAAGTTCTTATGAAAGTAATGGATTTTAATTCAAACTAATGAGTAGATAACTAGTCACTTAAACACCCTTAGGAGAATTTCCTTTTTTTCTAATAGGATGGTTGTTAGCTCAATTATATCTCTAATTTGTGGAATTTTACTGAATGTAATAAGGAGAGTAGTAATGAAGTTCAACAACATACAGACAGCTAGGAAATGGGACAGCTGTCCTCTGGACCACAGTATTACCATCAGCTCTCATTCACTTTCCTTGGAAGTCAGAGCATCTTTCATTTACCTCATACATACAAGTACTAATTGGAGTAGGGCAAAGTTTCCTTGTCTGAATTTGTGAGCTGCCTATAAGTGAGCATTAACTGTAATGTTGAAGTTTCTTGATTCTGTGCTATGGTAATTATTCATTTTCTTGCAACAAATTATTCCACACTTAGTGACCTGAAACCTCAAGCATTTATAATCTTTCTTATTTAATGTATTAGCTTTGTGGTTCATGGTTAGAGTCTCCCATGAAGTTTCTGTGAGCTGATTCAATAATTGATTCGATGATTGACTGAGAGAAAGTCTGTTGTCTAGTCTACTCATGAGATTTCTGGAAGCTCTCTGTGCTCATGTGAACCTACCCATGAACATGTGGGACAGCTAACTTCCATGTCTTCATGCTGAAAATGAGGAAGCTAGATTTTTTTTTTATGGCATACTCTCAAGAAGTGTGAACGTTCTCTCTAACACTTTAAAATATCTCTTTCAGTGTCCATAGTTTTGTCATCAGATCTGATTAATTCCTCCATAAAATCTACTTATGTATCCATTGCTATCTCACCCAACAAAATAGAAAGAACACTTTTATGGAAAGACTAGGCCATGTACTTGAGTCTTTTTTATTTATGGGTTGATTTTGACCAGTGTAACCATAAAGAAAATTGAACTCATAACATCTATATTAGCACATTGTTCTTTGAATTCAATTATTTCAAATAGCAGCAGAAGAAGAATTCTTAAAACAGTACCTACATGCTCCAAAGTTTCTGTGTATTCATTCTCTTCTCTTTGTAAGTTTTGGTTGTGCAGGCAGGAGGGTCTTTTATCAGAAGTATTCAGAAGACTTTTCAATGTAAATGTTGGAATCTCCCCCTGAGAATTTCCTGGTGGCCTTACATTTTGTGTTCTTTAAGCAGATGTCATGAACAATAAAGTCTGAGAATTCCTACTCTTGGGAACTGCCCTGGGGTTAATGGGCTTTGGTAAACATTCACAGAGAAACAGCCTTTTGATTCTATGAGATCAGTTGTTGAAAGAACAATAAAGAGCAGGCGCATCATAATGTATATTTTTCTGACTAAAATAAGATAAAATTCTTTCAAGAAAGAAATGTGTCCCTGAGGCGCTACCTTCGCTGAGAAGTCAACTAAAATTGTGCTTGGATTCCTTCCTTTCTAGTTTCCTTTGTCTTTTCTTCTTCCTTGTATCTCTATAACTCCTTCCCAACTCCTCCCCCTTCCATATCCCCTCTTCCTCTTCCTCTACCATCTCTTCGTTCTCTTCCATTTAAAGAAATTCTGCCTACATAAATCAATGGCTTTTGAATACTTCTACTTTGGATACTTTTTCATCTCAAATTTTACCTGAGTTTAAAATACATGTACATTTGTATTGGTTTTAGATTGTCATGTTTTTCTCTTTTTTTTTTCCTTCTTTATTTTGTATTTATCAAAAAAAAAAAAAAAACAACAATAAAAAGAATTTAAAATGCGGAAGAGTTAACAATAACTATACAGAGGATAAGAATCATAAGCATGGCTTATCAAGAGTAGAAATACAAATAAGATTGTTACACATATATTTTCTTTGTGTTTAGCTTTCCCTGTATATCCTTATTCAAGGTCTCTTCCCCCTCCCAACACATCTGGTCATTTTTCTTCTCTGCAACTCCCCATCCCCTCCCTGGGCAGGGAGCAGACAGTCCTATGGTCCCACTGACCCAATAATGCTTAGATCAGTCTCCACTTCTGGCCAAATCCAGTTCTTTCCCCCCTCTCTCAAGAGTGAGTCAGGTGTTCCTATAGTTGGACTGGGGTTTGAAGGGTCAGTCCAGGGTGTTTCTGATCCCGAGCTGTTCGGTGGTTGTGGTTTGCTGCTTGGGCATGTTTGGCTTTTTTTCTTGTTTGTTTGTTTAGAGACCACTAGTGAGTGAGTACATCCCCTGCTTATCTCTCTGAGTTTGTGAGACTTCGCTCAGGAGGATATTCTCCAGATCCATCCATTTGCCTGTGAATTTTAGGATATCATTTTTTCTTACTGCTGCATAGTATTCCATTGTGTAGATGTACCACA
>PVIH01025256.1:0-21029 GCA_004025045.1 Sigmodon hispidus
GGACTGATCCTTCGAACCCCACTCCAACTATAGGAATACCAGACTCATTCTTGAAGGAGGGGGGACAAAACTGGATTTGACCAGGAGTGGTGACTGATCCAAGCATTATTGGATCAGTGGGACCATAGGACTGTCTGCTCCCTGCCCAGCGAAGGGATGGGGAGTTGCAGAGAAGAGAAATGTCAAGATGTGTTGGGAGCGGGAAGGGACCTTGAATGAGGATATACAGGGATGGGAAAAAAAATTTCAGAGGGAAAGCTGAACACATAGTAAATTTATGTGTTGCAATCTTATTTGCATTACCACCCTTGATATGCCATGCTAATGATTCTTATCCTGTTCATAGTTATTGTTAACTTTTCCTCATTTTAAATTCATGTTACTTTTTTTGTTAAATATAAAATAAAGAAGAAAAAAATACCAATGTAGAGAAAGAATAAATGATTTTAAATTATTCAGTCAACTATCAATATATAATGTAATAGCTACCTATACATAAACCCCATAACAGTCCATATCTGATCTTGCGGAATTTCTTCTGTTTCACCAATATTAATCATATTACTAAGATGCTGTCTTTACAGGGATTACCCATCAGCATATGAATTGCAACTTTATTCTGGAATCACTAATTTTTACATGATAAGTATGCATGTTGAAAACCAGAAAGCTAAGTATCATTTATCATTAGCACATTCAGAATATTGAAATGTGTCTGTCTCACACAGAGCAAGCAGTCTGTGGCTTTGTGCCAACATGCTTGTTGACAGAATGCTGAATAACTCCCAGTAGATTTCTCTGAATTATCTACTGTAATCAAAGCACAAAAGCCAGATAGCTAAAATTGTGGGAACTAAAATTTCAAAACCAAAAATATCCTGGACGTAAAAGAAAGCATACAAGCTCAAATTAACCTCATCCTTCCTAACACATTAGCAGTGAAGTCTGTCTGTTCAGGACCAGTATGTCTTTAACTGAATTATAGTCACATTCTTTTTGGTTGGTCATTGATGATGACTAGCACAGCTCATCTAGATTCCCAACAAATAATAGAACATGCACACACACACACACACACACACACACACACACACACACACACACACCAGTTTAACTTCCTCCTTTGGCTTTAAGTCAGTACATTGAGAAAAGGTCAAAAGAATGACCCTAACATGTAAGCTGATCTGTACTTGCTTTATCACACAGACACTTTCTGACTACAACGGCACATAAAGCTCCTGAAATTCATTTGAAATTCAGCTAAAAATTACAAAGAACATCTCATTTCCTTTTCTGAAAGAGAAAAAAATTCTATGGAGGTTTGTTCTATAGTCTACATTAATCCAAGACATATTACACAAATGAATGAGGTGCCCAGAATTTTTAGAGCTTTCACTGAGGTCCTTGTGTTTTCTCTAAACTTACTTAAGTGAGTAAGTTAGCAGTATGGTAGCTGCATTATAGGTGATTTACAGCCATCTTTAGGCAGCATCTGAATGTTGTCAATTAAAGAAGGTAAGAAGCAGAGCTCTTCTTATGCTTACATCTCTTAAGGCCTAGCCTAGAGTGGATGTGTAACAGTCCATTCAACAGTACTGATTCTTGCCATGACTGCAGAAACCTCACCAGTTCGATTTTTCTCCAAGCTAACACCCTTCTACTTCCTAGCCCCTCAGTCTGTGAGCCTTTGAATTCTCATAGCTGCAAAGCCAGCTCCTTGATTTCTGAGTAAGACTTCACTGGCTCATCTTTGAACTTCGTTTCCTTCTCATGATATGCAATTGGAAGCTGACTGAATAAGCTACACCATAATTCATTGCTTCCAAATCTGCTTCTTGTACTGTGTTTCCTTTATTGTTAAAGGCTCTGCTGACTTTCCAGGTAGTGAGAAATAACATTCATATCCACTCATTGTTCTATCCTTGGCCCTGCGTTCAGTTATCTGCATCCATGTGTTCTCTAATGCCATCCATGAGTCAAAAATCACTTGAGCTTCTTTCTATTCTTATATCATGTGTTTGGAACATGAAAAGGTAGCCACTTCAAAAAATTCATACCTAATAAGAAAGAAAAAGCCTAAAGAAACTGCCATTTTACCATGATTAAGTGTTAACTGTATATTTGTGTGGGGTATTGAAGAGTGGGAAAGGCCAGAGAAGCCTTCTAGGAGAAGGAAGCAAATAAGCTGTAAGGATGAAGGTGAGCTGTCCTGGAGGAAGCAGGAGAGACACTTACTGAGGCAGAAGTAAAACATGTCTATGCCCAGAGGTGTTACCAAGCAATTCCTTTTCAGGGAGGGTACAAATTGAGAATTGAGAAAAGAGAAAAACAGACACATATATGACAGGCATTTCATAGCATGCCAGGACAATTGCACTTCATTCACAGAGCATTGTCTTTATTTTCCTTGCACACATAGCCATGTTCTTGCTAATGCTACTGTGAATGATCTCATGACTGTCCTGAGGCTTTACCACTTCTCTGTCTTTGCTTTTCTTCCCTGTGTTGTGGTCAATGGAAGTTTCCTTCTCCTGTTAATTGAGAACCTGTCTTTCTCCTTGTGTTGCCTAACAGGTGACTCTCATTTCCTGCAGCCTTTACTCCCCCACCTCTGTCATACACAAAGTATTCCTCTGAATTTTAAACTCCACCAATGAAGCCATCTGAGTAAATTGCACACTAGACCTCAGCAAGGCCTTGAATCACTGTTGTATGGAGTTAAGGGGCACTCTTTAGAGTCTTACCACATTTCTCTACTGCTTTTGTGTACATTGACATAACCATACTGCTGTAATAGCCACTGGCTTTCCTGTCACTACCAGAGAATGTTCCTTACAGCCCAGTGGCTTGTAACATGCTCTGCTGCTACAAATCAGCAGCGCCTCCCAAACTGAATAGCATTGCTGTGTACAAACCTTAATGTGCAATGTTGGTGTTTTCTGCAGAAAATGAAAGGCTTCACTCTTCCCTGGGGAGAGAGCAAGTTGAGCAACTGTTGGCACGGGGCCCCTGGCCAACTATTCGGATTTCCAGAGCTCTACACCTCATTTCACTGGCAGGTATAGCAAGTAGGGATTTAAACTAAGAAATAGTACCAGGTTTTGACTCCCAATTCTGCTGCCTAGTGATTATGAGCAGCAGTCCTGCTTGTTTTGGCTTTCGTAGAGTTGGTAATAGTCTGGTGAGAGCCTTAAGGATGCTGCTGTTCCCTGGAGTGTTGCACTGCAGCATAACAGGTAGCTCAGTGGCACATGACTCAAATTCATCCTGATATTTTTTTTCCTTCTGAATAGCAAATATGACATTTTAGGAGGCATGTTTGATGGTGTTCACAATCAGTGGGATGAAAGCTAGGCTTAGGAAGTAGAATGTTCTCAACATAGGACACTGCTTACAACTTTAATCTGTAGCATGTAGGTCATTGGTAGCTTTGCCAGGAAATTTTCATGAGCTCAAGTCTCAGCCAATAAGTTTATGGCTTTGTATTTCTCCTTCCATATTCATAGCCACACACAGGAGTCACATGGTTGAGCCCAAATCAGGGACTGTTTCGTGCCTGATGTATGTATTCCGTGGAAGAGGGCACTGACTCTCATGGAGACTTGCTCAGAATGCTGACAATGTCATGGGTAGTGATGCCTGTCATGATGTTAGTGAGGTGCAACTTGCGGTACTGAATGCACATTTAAAGCCTGCAATGCCAGGAAGATCCTCCTTTCAGAGAAACCAATGTTTCTGGGGGTGAAAGCCAGGCTTTCAGTTATGCTTTATTTTATCTTTCCTATATACGTACTTTTGGGGAGTAGGTAAGCTTCTGTTGCAAGCCAAGAACTACAGTTTTAGTTCTGATCATTCAGGGCATCATTCTGGGTGAGCAGAAAGGCAGTGTGAACAGGTTCTGGTTCTAACTCACTCTGTTCTTGTAGATATAACAAACAAAAAGATGAAAGGTATGCTATGTACCTAATTTTTGATGGAAGCTAAGTTCTTATTACCGGATAAGATATCCAGATATCCAGAAGGTTCCATATGTAAGCATGTCACTTTAGTCTCTTGCTGCAAATAAACTCTACTTTTGTCTTGCGGATAGACTAGCAGGCATGAGTATGTTGTTTCTTGTGATCCATAAAATATCCCATATCAGACCTTATGTCAGAAATACCTTTTTTCACATGTAACTTTTTATTGATTCTTTGTGTCTATCATATCATGCATCTCGAGCTCATTCATCTCCCTGTCCTTTCTCATCTGCCTTCTGCCCTTGTAACCCCATCTCCAGATAAAATAGCTTAATTTTTTTTTTTAAAAAAAAAAAAAAAGGAAGAAAAGAAAAATTATCTTGTGGAAGCTGTAGTGTGACACAGTGAACCATATAGTCCTTTAGACCGTATATTGCTACTTGTAAGTATTCATTGCATTGAGTCATTGCTCTGGTTTGAGGTCTTTGATTTTGATACATCATCTATAGAGGGCCTTGACTGAGGCTTCTCTTGGACAACCTCTTGTTATCCTGTGTCATTGTCAGAATATTTTATATAAAACCTACATCATAGAAAAACTTTCCTTTCCTTAAGAATTGTGTTTTAAAGAGTTTAAAAAGAAAGTTCCCTGCTCCTCAAGGGAGCTATGTTAAGTTACAGTGTTTTCCTCTTCAGTTGGTTTTCAGGTAACTGAGTATTAGGCATGGTGCTATTCACAGGAACTCTCATGGGACTTGTTGTTGTCACTTTTATTTATATTCTTTTGTTCCTGGTTATTTATTTTTGCAAGCCTCCTCCATTTTACTTTGAGAGGAAAGATAAAAGAGGGAGTGGAAGCTGAGAAATATGTTAGATAAAGGTGGGTACCATCTGACCACCTAGTGAAGAGTGATGCTCCCTTATCAGGGGAACATCTGCATCTACTGTCAAAGCAGGATGAACTGTGGGTATTCTCTTCTTAATGGCTAGCTGGTTTCTCTCAGTGACTGCCTGCCCAATGCTTCTAATATGGCTTAAGACAATTTCAACAAGAATAAAGACTTTCTGTACCTCTCTTCTCATGTGTTTACGTGGGCTTTTAATTCCTACATAAAAATGGCACACGGGGCATCAGCTACTAGAGTCACACAAGCAAGCAAAAAGGCACCAGTCAGTGCTGTCATCACCCAGTGGATTAATGTGGGTGCTGTGAGTTGCTCACTATCCAAATTATATTCAAGTATTTCATCACCTGCTTAATCAAGCTGCAAAATGAGGAGTTAGACCACTTCACCTCTAGTGATTTGATTATGTGGTAAGGAGACTGGTACATAAACATTAATCCAGGAAAATTAATTCATGAAAATTAGCTGAAGACATCTCTAGAGGCCTGTTTTGTATCTATTTTTTTGCATAAAATGTTGAACTAACTACTTACCAAAGGTGTCTTGGGGGGCCTAGAATGATTATGCATCATTCTGTACTTGTCTAGCGAGAACCCTGAAGAGGCCATGAAGTGACCTGGAAATGCATTCTGATTAAAGTGAAATCTCAAGCAGGAAAATTGCTTTGAAATGATTAAAGTTAAAATTGGTGGTAATAAAGGGAAACGCTTGTCCTGGAGTGAGGCCTTTGAAAGAGCTTCATTCTGAGTGCTCCCTGAAGCGGGTGGCACTTTTCACTGTCAAAATATTACATTGTATCAACCTATCACATTGCCTGAACTGGAATTCACTGGAAGAAATGAGAGACTGTTGTAGTTGTGAAAATTTGACACAGAAAGTGCTGAGTGCAGCTCTGTCCAGTGCTCACATGAGCTGTCTTAGACAAAACTCAGAAGACATTAGTTCTTTGTGGCGAAATATTCACTTTTACATATAATTTAAATGTAAATACTATATTTAAAACCTTGGAAGTATGTATTTCAGAACCCAGACTTCTCAATGGTAATGCCATCTGTTCATACCAGTGCCTAGACCATACATAAGTGATAACCTTTACAGAGTTTAATACAGCACCTGTAGTCCAGCACAAGAAGGTTTATTCAGGGAAATTATGAATTGGCAGACTGCATGAGATGAATAAACATTTTCATTATATATTGTGATATAGTTCACATCTGGTCAGATGTTGCTACCATAGGGCTATAAAAACAAAATTTATGGGGGTTTGATAAAGCTGGGCAGGAGCTGAGAGAGCGAGAGTGGAAAGCAATTAGAATACGTTATATATATGTATGAAATTATTAAAGAACAAATAAAACAATAACATTTTAAAAATTATGTGCATTTTCCATACAATCCTGCCCTGTAATCATATATACACTATATTCTTCATAATTTAGACAGTGTTCCATGACATATATAGATATTGTACCTACATTGTATCTTCATTTTTAAAATGCATTGCTCAGAATTAATTATTTTTTTTACCAACTATCTTGCTTTTCCTTCTCAACTATTTTTTTTATTTTTCCTTTTTTTATTTTCCCTTCTTCTTCCTTCCATTCCTGCACATATGTCTGATTTTGTATTTTTTAATCAAAACCAAAATCTTGAAGGAGAGGAAGGTTATTTCTCTTTTGTCTTCTGTACAATTCACTGTAATAAGGAAGGAAGCTGTAATCTGGTCAGTGTCCTTGTGTAAATGGCAGTCAGTTTACTGAGGAAGGAGGCATTCTTCATGTGTCTGTCTGTTACAAACTGGGTTTATTCGCTCAGTTTTGTGGAAAAACCACCTTTGGACCATGAAATTAGTAGACTAATATTGTACTCTTTAGAAACTTTGTATAATATACCAAAAATAATGTTGAGAAACTTGAATGCTTTGATGGCTTAATCTATGTTTGAAATGAAGCAGGTGGTATTGTTTCTATTCTCCAGTCTTTTGTCAAAGTGTCTCTTGGAGAATATTTTTGGAAAATTCAGTTGCTCATTTTATGATGTGACACTTATTTGTTACTTTTATTTTAAATTCTGGTTGATTTACATATACTGGGCTTCTGGATTTGCTTGTATCTTCAAGAAAACTCCTCTTTATGCAAGTTATTAAAAGAATTATTTTCTGTTTTTCTTAGTTTCATAGGATGCTTTTAAAGATATACCTTAGTATTGTTGGTGGTGAAAAATGATGAAACAAATAAATAGAAGTGATGAAATGATGAAAAAAACCCAGCAAGGTAAGCAGAGGGAGGCAGGATCAGCTCTTCCAGGGCCATTTCCCCCACACTCACTTGCTGCCTTTTGCTAAGTATGTATGACCAAAGCACAGGCTAGGAAGGCATCTCTGGTTTCTCTGTGCCATTCTCAGCAATGGTTATAAGGACGACATTTTCCCAGTCCAGAAAGAGTTAGAGAGCATAGTCAGTATAGAACCTGAGAATGTTCCCTGGCTAACACTGAACAGATTGATGTTGATGTTGTATTCTGGAAGCTTTTAGTGAAGAAGTGGATAGATAACCATACTATTGATCAGTGACCAGATAACCACCAGGAATCAATGAGGCATAAGCTGTTTTTCTTCTATTGTTGATTGTTTGTCTTGGAGGCTAATATTAGTTATTGGAGACAAGAAAAACCAATTTTCCTTCCTTTTATAACTCCTTTAGATGATTTTTTTTAAAAGGAATAAAAAAATCTATGTGTAACATGGGTAAAAATGTTTGTGTCTTCTCATAATTCCTTTGAGATGGTAGTATAGTACCCCGTGCCATCCCTTTGTTGCAAGCACATTACCAGTTATTACAGATGCTTTCTATCTCCAGATAATGTTTTCTAAATGATATTGAATTTTTTTTTTTTTAAAAAAGGATATTGTAGAATCAAGATGTTTCAAGGGCCAGTGAGAAGGCTTCATGGGTAAAAGGCATCAAGGCTGATTTACTAGACATACATGGTAAAATGAGAAAACAGAGACCTGCAAGTTATCCCCTGACCTTCATATGTGTGGAGGGTGACCTTCACACACACACACACACACACACACACACACACACACACACACACACACTACGTTTGAAAAGATGTATGTGTAAAGGACCGTGGTTGTCAGATTACAACCAAGTATAAAGGCTTGGTAAATCAGTCCTTTTTCTAAACAAGTGTCCTTCAAGTCTGTGTATTTCTTCAGCTTGATTTGACTTCCAAACATAATTGTGGGTGATTTAATGTTGTAGAATAAATATCATTGGGCCTTGTTCATGTGGAAACCTGTCTTATCCTACTAAGTAGGTTCAGCAAAACCAGATTTTGTTATTAATATGGATGTATTGTGTTTATTTTTCTATTTTAAAAATATTCAAGTCAATGAGCTTCCAGTTTTGTGCTTTGTCACATTTCTCACATCGATCCTCTGTTGTCCTCACTTCAGCTCTGAGCATTTTCTTGAAAGAACCTTCGGTCCCAGGAGCAGCCTTCTTTATTTCCTGTTTACTCCTCTATCCGACCTCAGAAGTCTTTGCCCTTGTGAGACCCTCCTTCAAGACAAGGCTCCTGAAGCCAAGAAAAGAGGTGCTTTCTGTACACTGCAGGCCTATGGAGAGAGAGAGGAGGAAGGCATGGCTACACACCTGTGCCCCTGACACCTGGGGAAAGCTGGGCTGCTGATGCCCGTGTCTGCCTAGTAGAAGCCAAAATAATTTCTCAGTGGAGCCAATTCGATCAAAGACAAGCAATTCAGTGGAAATTTAGTTCATGCGGTTTCTTGGCATTTTGTAGACAAAACAAGCTAGGTGACTGATAGCATGAACCACTTTTCAGCTGTTCCTAATGGTGTTTCCTGAAGCTGTGCTCTCTAAGGTCAGGGGCACCAACCTTCAGACGAATGTGTACAGTGCTATGCTAGGTACAAGAACAACCTATGCCCATGTACAGCTAAAGAAAGGAGAATTTGGATTTAGCCAATGTTGGATTTCATGGATTTTTGGTAAATTCTAGAACTGTTTGCTGATCAGACAGTACACAATCAAAACAAGATAGTGACTATTATTTTAGATGGTTGATTCCTAATGCATGTGCTCAGTACTCCCTAAGGGTAAAGGATAATTGGGAAGGGCTCATTATTACATGCAAATGAACCTATTTCCTCCTTCGGAAGATACTAAAAACACAGAGACCTGTTGGGATTTTTCAATTGTCCACTAATATGCTTTCTTAAATGTGCTGCAAATGTTCACTTTCAATAGCTAAACAATATTGTAAACCAATTAAAAGAAACATAGTCTTATGTGGGACTCATGACCAAAGAAGCAAGGAGGATCAGCTCCTACTGTCACAGAGGTATGACTGATACTTTAATCAGCTTTGTTATTATTACAAATTTACAAGACAAACCAAACATCATAGCCAACGTCTTTAATTCTGGCACTGGGGAGGCTGAAAAAGGCAGATATCTGTGAGTTCTAGACTAGCCAGGTGATACACTGTGTAAAAACAGTAATTAAAAACCAACTAAAAGATGATAAGCATCTAAAAAGGGGAGTGTCTATAAAGTTTGGTAGGCTTTAGCCTATGACTGTTTAGCCTGTTCCTTTGAGGCTGGAGGTACAGTAGTTTATCATAGCAGCAGCATGTAGAAAAGCTGTGCTTTTGATTGGGATGCCATTGGGGCAGGAGCAATGAGACAAAGGGATGGTGGGGGAGAGAGAAAGAGAGAGACAGAGAGACAGAGAGACAGAGAGAGACAGAGAGAGAGAGAGAGGAGAAACCCCCCATGGTGAAGAGAAGACCTCCCACTAGTCCTTTTCCCTTAAAAGATGAAAAGAGCTAGGGGAAAGCCTATAACATAGAGGCCTGTAAGGGTCATTAAGGCCAAGCTCTAACAGTTGGTTAAAGTACTTATTTAACCTAATAAAAACTTGTTTTGTGTACGTGTGTGTGTGTGTGTGTGTGTGTGTGTGTGTGTGTGTGTGTGTGTGTGTGTGTTTGGTTGGTTGGTTTTAAATAAAAACTCTTTACCGTCTAGGTCTTTATTTCTTTTTGTACATTAGGCCGTGAACTGCATGGAGTGTGCTCCAGCAACTCAGGCTCCTCCTCCTGTTAGTCCTCACAGTTTCCCTGGGTGGAGCAGGCTGACACTTCAGCTGACCCCAGGTGCCCTTCTCTTCAGCTTCCTTTTCTTCTGGTCATTCTTTCTCACCTGCTTCAGGAAGCTGTTCTCTTAAACCACTTGATGCACTTAATCTACACAGTGATTCTCCTGGCAAGAATCTTGGCCCTAACTTGCTTATTTACAGTGATGCCCTCAGTGACATTGTAGACTCTTCCAGTTTTGCCATGGTAACACTTATGAGACATTGCTTTTTAAACAGTGCCTGTTCCCTTGATGTCTAAAATATCACCCTTCTTGTAGATTCACTTGTAAGGGCCAAAAGAACAACTCCATGTTTCCTAAAAGGCCTGTGCTCCTCTCTTTCCTTTTGTGTTCATCATCTTGGCAAGTCACTGAAAAATGGCTACTGCCACCAAAAAGCAAAAACCTGTTGTATAGACAAAATATATCTGCTTCCCCTCTTTAGGAATATTTTCCCCTTCCTCCTCAATATGTTCTTTGTTCTGTTTTGAGTATTTGGATACATCATGGAATGGATCTGACTTCCATATTTCTTGTTATCCATGCATATTCATTTTCTAGGGCTGTGATAAGAAAATATAACAATAGTAGCTTAAACAAGAGGCATGTATTTTCTCCTAGTTCTAGAGAAAATAGTTCAAGATCAAAGGACCAGCAGGTTTGGTCTGTTGTAAGCCATCTTTTTATGGATCCTAGTCAGAGCCTTCATTCAGTGTTCTTAGACTGTTCTTTCCCCTGGGTGTATGCATGCCTGTCTTTATCTCCTCCTGTAAGTATACAAATGAGTTTTGCTTCTGGGTATCATTTTAACTTCATGGCCTCCTTAAAGGCAGACCTGTTCAAATTCTGAAACATACTGGATACTTAGATTTCATCATACAAATTTGGAGGGATACCGTTCTGCCCATTTGCTTTTGATGAACCTGGTATTCTCAGCAATATACACTGCTTATCAGAATCAGGAGCATGATGCACAAGGTGGCCATGTTTTGCTTTGTCCAGGATACTACCATTTTACTCTGACTGTCCTGACTTAAGTCTGTGCCCCTTTGTCAGAAATGTCATATTGGGATATTAACTATGATGTAGAAAATGATTTATTTTAGTGTTAACAGGAAAATATTTTGCTCTTATTGGTTTGCTTGCTTATAAAGGAGACATTGTCTATCTCATGAGTCATTGTGAGAACTGAGTCATATGTGTAAGTCATTCAAAACAATGCCTTCTGGTGTCAAACACTAACTGTAACATGAAACAAAGCAAAGAGTGCGGGGGCTGACTGTGTTTATTAGGTTTTGATTTTATGTGTCACTTTGGCTTGGTCACAGTGCCCAAATACATGTCTACTACATTGTGGGTGAGCCTCCCCAACTCAGTTGGAGGCCTGATTATAGCAGTAGACTGAGTTATGCAGTTCAAAAAGAGAATGAGCAAGCAAATTGCACTGTACCTTCTTGACCACAGCAGCTGGCCCAGCCTCTCCATTTACTAGCCTTGGGTTGAACTTTAGATTCTCCCTGCTTCTCCATGCTGCTAGCCTCTCCCTGGTTCTCCATGCTGCTAGCCTCTCCCTGGTTGTCCATGCTGCTAGCCTCTCCCTGGTTCTCCATGCTGCTAGCCTCTCCCTGGTTGTCCATGCTCCTAGCCTCTCCCTGGTTCTCCATGCTGCTAGCCTCTCCCTGGTTCTCCAGGCTGCTAGCCTCTCTGGTTAGATTTTGGATTTGCCAAACATCTCTAATCACATGTGCTACTTCTTAAGATAAAGTTCCTTGTATGAATGAATTCTGTTCTAGTTATCTAAAGGGGAGACTAAAGCTATGTTCAACATCTAACTTAATTTTAAAAAATTCATATGCTTTTTAATTTCAGGCTTTTGTATATTCACTGTATTCTCCTTTTGTCTGTAGACAATTATCAATAAAAAAAGTTAAAAAGCCATTGGGAAATAATTTAACAAGTGATTAAGTGTTTTCTGTACATACAAATCTCTGTACTTTTTAAAGCTTGAATTTCACATTCCTATATCATTTTAAATAATATTGATGTTATCCCACAGAATTTTCTTGACCATTGTTATACAAAATTTTTAAAATTAACTCTTTCAAGAAGTGAGAGTGGTACCATTAATGTAGTTTCAGAATAAAAAAATAAGATTAGTTTCAGTAAAATGAATGTGGATATAAAATCTGAATTAAATCACTGTGTCTAAAACTGAGCTCCGAGCTAAGCAAGCAAGTATTGGCAACAGCTCAGCCAAGTTAAAACATTGGCAAATCACCCTTATGATTAAAGTTAAACAGCTTAGAAAAGGAACCTAGTGCCTGAGATACAACTAAGTCACTGCTATCAAACCTAAAATGGGTTGTGATAGAGGAAATGGAGACCACTGTTCTCTAACTCAGCTGAACCTAGACTTGAGCATAGCTAGACAGAAACTTCAGTCTAATGTGAGATTATCCACATCCACTAGCTGGTAACACTATTGGCATGGTTGCCTCCCTCTCTCCTTCCCTTCCTTTCTCTCTCTCTCTCTCTCTCTCTCTCTCTCTCTCTCTCTCTCTCTGTTCATACTGATTGTCTTTCTCAGTTTCTTTCCACTTTATTTTTTGAGATAACGTCTCTCCGTGTACCTAGAGCAGTCTAGTACTTTCTGCAGTCTACTAGAGTCACTCAGCTAGACTGGCTGGCCAGGGAGCCGCGGGGATCCTCCCGTGTCTACATCCCCAGAGCAGGTATCACAGGCACATATCACAGGAAATCATACTCAGGTCATCGTGCTTGTGTGGCAAGTTCTTACCTGATTGAGCCATCTTTCTGCTTCTATAGTGCCATGATTTTTTTAGGGTATTCTAGAATATATTTCTACCTACCCACTTTTCACACTTAGGTACCTTTGTGGTGACATTTTAACCTATGACAGAATTTATGTTACTCCCATGCTTGCTTCTGAGGCAACCCAATTAGCAGCTTAAATTCTGAAGGCTCTGTGATGTAACTGATTATAAACTTCTAGCTAGTGATTAGGATGTGAACATCATTAAGAAGGAAGAGAAATTTTCCTCATTTAAAAAGTAATTTTGACTTTTGTAATTCTCAAATTGAATAAAAATGAATTTAAAACAAATATTAATGCTCAATGTAAGCAGAAGCAAATGAACCTGCTTATAAATTGAAAACATAACTCACTTGGGAGGGAAAGAAAGATTTAAAGAAACTGTGAACACAGCCAATATCCTTACAGCAAAATGTATTTGAGCTGCAGTTTCCTCCATTGTAAAGTATTAGGAAAATGGGAATCTAGGTGTTGGAAGGTGTGGCACTTAGGAGGTGATTAACATTACATAAAGGCTTTAAAGTAGAGCCTCTATGACAAAATCCTATTAGATTTATCAGAGAAAAGAGGGAACCAAATAGACATATGTGCACATACATGCTTCCTGCTTCACATCTGGAGGCCATCAGGATAAAGGTTGTCACCATTTGTATGCCCTCAACCACACACTCTCAGAAACATGAGCCACAGTGGACCTTATTTCTGTATAATGCACTCGAATTGTAGGATGCAAACATTGATAACAGAATATGTACTAATTCCATTACCAGAATGATTGCCAAGAAAACTTGGTTTTTACTCAACAAATTTGTTGTAGGTAGAAGTTATGGTTTAGTTATGTTCAAAATATTTTATATATTTTAGTATTATGTAAATGAGTATTTAAATGTTTGGGGAATCCACCCAGTCACTATGAAAGAAGTGAGTTAAAATATAAATGTAACAGGCAACTCTTGGGTACTGGTTATCTTATCTATTAATATAGTCCCTAAATTGACACCCAAGACCACTGCACTGGCATACCTAATACCAGATGTTGCTTATAAATGATACTACTTGCTCAAAGGAACCAAGGTACCTAAGGGAAATATCTAATTACACATGGAACAGGAATGAGGTTCAGGGTAAGCATGAAATACCATGTGGTACCCAAAACTAAGAAAATGTTTAAAGACAGAAGGTGACATGTCTAAAGGGCACACTGACCAAACCTAAGATACACAAACATCCTACAAACAAGCAGAATATAGTAGTGCATTTGACAAGAAAGAAAGAAAGAAAGGAAAAAAGGAAGGAAGGAAGAAAGAAGAAAGAAAGGAAAAAATGAAGGAAGGAAGAAAGAAAGAAAGAAAGAAAGAAAACAAAGGAAGCCTTTCCAGCACACATAGGAGGTTATGGCAGGCGGATATAACTGAGCACCAGGGCAGTCTGAATCTGAGCTAGACAATGAGTTACAGTCTAACTTAGACTGCAAAGTGAGACTCTATCTCAAAACCAACACACATGCATAATACCATAATATAACATAATTTATGTACATAACAAATGCAAGAAAAGCAAGCAATCATATTGAAAGAAATATCGTTATAAATAAACTGACAACTAAAAGTATAAAAGAAATAGAAGATAAATATTTAAGGCACAATAATTAAGTCCAATAAAACAATTGGATAAATGGTACTTGACATCCAGTGTGTTTTTACTGTTTCACAGTATCCTCACATATTTATTATCTGAAAATGAAAATGTGTGTTAACTGATAGAGATATTGGGCTACCTTCACCTTGAAATATTGAACTTTGTATTTCAGTAGTTGGGGAAACTGATATTTCATGCTCCCTGATCAAACAGAATTGGGAAAATACAGTATTAACTCAATTTTTTTTTTCCTTGCCAAAACATTTACCTTTCATCTCTTCATGACTTTTTCACTCAGGGAAGTTGAGTTATAGAGCATGGTACAAGTCAGTGTCCTTGACGCTAGGTAAAGTAAATTAAGCAGGGATGTTGAATATGGAGTGTATATGAGCTTTATTCCTGTAGTAGTATTAGATGAGATAGTTGGCATATGACAGTGGTGATATGCTCACATGGGAAAAGGTTCTACTTCTTATATACATTTTGAAGTATTTAGGTATAAATACCACAAGGTATTACTAATTTTCAAAGGCTCAGAAAACAAGTACAATGTATACATTGATGCAGAGAAGTATAATATATAAGCTGATGTGTGCAAACAAGTATAATGTATATATGTTCATGTGTGTGCAGACAAGTGTAATGTATATGTTCATGTCTGTGCAGACAAGTATAATGTATACTTTGATGTGTGTGCAGACAAGTGTAATGTATATATTGGTGTGTGTGCAGACAAGTGTAATGTATATGTTGATGTGTGTGCAGACAAGTGTAATGTATATGCTGATGTGTGTGCAGACAAGTGTAATGTATATGCTGATGTGTGTGCAGACATTTACTGAGAGGGAGTTACTGCTGCTAAGCTTGGATGGCTGGTGATGTTTGCTGGGCAGAGCTGATTTTGTGTTTATTTTTAAGTTTTATTTTCAGAATGATTAGAAGGAAAGAAAGTGTTCCCAAGTCCCCAGGGCTTCTTGCTTTCCTTTGAGCTGGTCCATTTATATTTATGTTACAGTATGTCTCTGGTTGCTTCTCTCCCAGCAGAGCACCGCTCATCTTTACAAATGCTGTTGTTTTCAATCTGCCATGATCTTGCTGCTGTCTTTCTATTGACACCCACTTTGGGTTGCCCTGAGCTCTCTCTCCCTCTTTTCCTAAGTACTTGTCAGTGTTGCTCAGTGACTCTCCACGGAAGCAGTCTCTACCCAAAATCATATCAGAATTCTGATTTCTCATCCAGCAAATGGAACAATGTTTTTGTGATATAAACATGTACTTGGGTCTTTATGACTGTTTTATAAGGTCTCTGTCGGACAATAGTTCTAGAGGACATCTGAGACTGTATACTGGATTTGTGTTTCCTGGGTCTGTGAAAACAGACTGTTGAGGGGCTGGAGAGATGGCTCAGCGGTTAAGAGCACCGTCTGCTCTTCCAGAGGACCTGAGTTCAATTCCCAGCACCCACATGGCAGCTAACAACTGTCTGTAGTTCCAGTTCCAGGCAAACACCAAGGCAAATAAATAAATAATAAATAAATAAATAAAGTTTAAAAAAAAAAAAAAAACCAGACTGTTGAGGACAGAGGTTAATGTTGCAGTCATTAACCAGGTTTCAATGCATCATATGTATATAACTTTCTAAACTCAGTTTCCTGTTCTAGAAAATTAAAACCACAATTCCCTCAAGTAACTGTTATAAAGATTAAGGTTCTGTCAAGCCCTTGGGAAAATTCCCCTAAGTGTTTTCTATTTTCAATCATGGTCTTTCTACGGCACATCAGATCAGAATGAAATGTGGTTTTCAAACTATTTATATGGACATATGAAGTGATGTTTGTTGTTGTCTCTGTGTCCCTGCATTCAGGTTGCCTTGGGTCTTCTCCACGCCCATGCCACTCATATCTTGTGGCCTCCAGAGCGCTGGCAAAGACTGCAGTCTGTGCTTCCTCCAGAACGCTTCCCAGTTCATAGTAGTGATGAGTGACTGCATGAGAGGCCCATCAGAGGAGCTACGGACACCAGAAGCCTCCTACCAAAGAGAGATGTGCCAATGATGCTGAGCAAGAGACCTCTGAATGTCTTTAAGGTGGTCTGGAATTTCAAAGAAAGATTTTTCAATATTAAACAGTATTAAATGACAACTGATTGTGTTTTGTATTTAATTCCATATTGTTTATCACCAAAAATACACAGGCCTTGGAGAAGATGAAAGCATTCTACCTATATGTATTAAAGGAGGTAAATTGGAGAATGTTGTACATAGTTATTGATGAGATTTTTTTTCTTGAGGCCTGCTCCTGAAAGATTTTTAAAATTAATGAGCAGTGAAGATGATTTGTCTTTTAATGTTAAGACAGAACAAGGAAAACCACATTTTAAACATATAAGGATAGTGATTGTAGTGTAATTGATGGCATCTCCAGAACAGTGACTGCCAGTTAGGAAGGGCCAGGAACTATGTATGATGTCAAATAAAACAGTGATTTGTACAGATCTTATTTGGGGTGTTTCATTATCAGTTAACCAAACATCCTCTAATGAAAAACATTTTATCTTTTATTCAAGGCAGAAATTAAAGTAATGGCAAAAAAGTTCTGTCAATACTTGATATAACTGAATGTTTTTTGTTGGCCCTTTTTAATATAAAACTTCTGAGCAAGCTCATGCCTGTTCACAATGACAAATAAGTTCATTGGTCAGCATTTTATCATACTGGTGAAATGTTCTAAGTGAAGGGGAAAATAATTAAATCCAGATCAACAAAGTTTGATTTTTCACCCAAGTGATTTCTCAGCATCCAACTCTCTAGTACTGAAATCATGTCTAATAGTGTTATGATAGAGCCTGTAGCGTTTCTAAATAAGGACACACTTTTCCTGCATAGGAAGCAATTGCTTTAATCAAACACCTTGTCTTGTCATTGGTGAAGAGTTTTCTATGATAAGAACAAGACATAAGGTCACTTCCTTCTGCTTCCTTCAAGTCACTTTTTCATCTATTTCGTCTTTCAAATATAGGTTCTAGTTCACTACAGCAGGTAAGCATAGAATAATAACAAAAAACATAGAAGAATATGAATTTCTACTAATTATTTAGCAATCTGAGACTTGACTTAGCAAACACTGAGCACCTATATATTCAAGTTGGTCAGAATTATCTTTTACCTTTTATATTTAAATTTTTTTATGAATTGTTCTTTGATAGTCTCATACATGTTTGTAACATTCTGATTGACTTTTTTTCCACACCTTTTCTTGTCCCCTCATCCCTACAAGTTGCTCTGTAGATTCAAGACTTTGGTGACCATTCAGTTTAACCTGGGCCATCTGTGTGAGCACTGGGTGAGAACTATTTATTGCTTGCAGGTGGGCCCACTAGTGTGTTTACAATTTAAGGAAATAGCGCCCTTTCTTACTGAAATTTTTGGCAGAGAGCATTACTGCAAGCCTTTCCTCCATTCATGCCTGACTGTCTTCAGACCCATGAAATTGTTCTTATATGCAGAACTGCCAAAAATCTTTCAGTGAATCATCAAGGGATTATCCCTCAATTCCAAAGATTCTCTTCACCAATCTGAATTTCTTACTATCACATTAATTTGTAGTTTCTCAAAAATTGCTCTTCTGAGTTTTGAGCCCTGATCCCTTGACAAAACATGTCTCTTGAGATGAAATGTAAAGTATTGAATTCATACTGTATTGAGACTTTAGTTCCTGGAGATTATAGAATTGACATTTGAAGAATATTGAGGTTAGGGGAAGGATAAGAAGGAAGTGGAGGGGGTGCAGGAGAAGCTGCTGCTTATCACTGGTACGAGAGAACTCAATATTTTAACATTTGAAGGTGCACCTTTTTAGTTGTATCAATGACTTGTGTCATTTTCAAACTATTAATTCAAGGTTGCAAGTCATCAGAGAAGAGGTGAAGACTCTTTGTGAGTTTTGCATTCTCTAGCTGCATGGTACACCACCAGTTGTTAATACCAAGTGCTCATGAAACAACTTGGCTCAAGACTTACTTTTTCTGGTAGTTAGAGCTAATTATTGCACCACCTAATATATTAATGAGCATACTATGAAGCATTTATACATTTCCTATCCTTCTGTGTTGAGAAGCAGTATAGTTTAAAGAAAGCTGACTGGTGCCCAATTTGGTGATGTGGTTATACAGAATAAACAGTAAAATTCTATCTGATCAATATGCCTGTGTTCTGCATGGCAACTCAAGATGGATAAAACAGAAGTCCTCTGAGGCTACTGGTGTGAAGAGGAAGAAATTATAAATAAAAAAATAAGTACTATGCAGCTTAGCCAAGGTGTGGAACACTGAACAGATGTGGTGGTGGTGGTGCAGGGGCCAGGGGTGGAGAAAACACCACCCCACCCTGCAAGCAAGTGTCTCTGCTTGGGAGAAGGTGGGGCAGATGGTGACTTACAGGAGTACTATCTTGGATGTAGCCTTTCTGAGCTGAATAGCTGTCCTCCTAGGAATTATACATACAACTGATACAAAGTTGTTTCAGCTCCTCAAATTGTTTCCTGCAATGTATAATTAACTGTCTGAGGGTTGTACATTGAGTTTTACAAATTTAATTTTCAACCTAGAAAATTGGGGTTGTGCTACAAAAAAAATTTAGACCAGGAGTTATTTTTTACAGTTTTTTCAAGTCATAGCAGAATTTTACCAAATATTCTCTAGAAATGTGCTGAACATAGACATACTTTTAAATTCGGATCAGTATTAAACTATCAAATTAGCATGTTCTCATTTACCTTGCTACTTTCTAAACTCATGTGTTCATTAAAAAATACTAAGTAAAGAAAAATTTTAGTTGAAACTAAAGAGTTAGAACTTCACTGGTATACTTTTTAGAAGGGCAAAGTAAAAGGAGATTAGCCTTTTAAAGAGGAACCTGAAAATATTTAATATTGGCATTAGTTCTATGTCAATGTCTAATCTTTAAATGTTTCATTATCTCATCTAGTATAATAACAAATAGAATTACCCTGGTGAACAGTCATTACTATACAAGCAGTGATTCTACCTTGGTGTCAGTCAGGTTTTTTTCTTAAGAAGTGACCTCTCCTTCATTGTTTTCTATCCTTGAAGGACTCACCTGGCCATGATGCACCATTATTCCTTGTCAGTCAGTGTTCCCTTCTTCTCACTCACTTTGGAATTAATCCTAGAGTGCCCATGTTAGATAAGCACTCTATTATTTGACAGCCCCCTTTTACTGTTTATGAATATGTATTGTGAATCAAATACAGGGTCTTAATTAAGTTGCCCTGGTATTTTTTGAATGTTCCACTCTCCTGCCTCAGCATTTCCAGTAGTTAAAACTAAAACCACAGTATTTGTTTTTCAAACGTGTTTTAGGGCAGTGTGCTGATATGCTGAGTAAAGACTTACTTCCTGCCAAACCTGGGGACCTGAGAAATCCCTGAGGTCTACTTGATAGGAGATAACCAGCCCTCCTAAGCTGTCCTTTGGCTTTTGGTAATGCACCATGACAGGAGCTAACACACCACATACATAATAAACAGATAAATTTGGTTTTTTTAAAAAAATAAGGTATTTTCACTAAAATGAGAATTCTAACTTAGCAGTTGTTTTTCTGAAAACAGCCATCCTGCCTCCTGAGTTTGTTTGAAAATCATACTTCTTCCTTTGTTGAAATGATTATATTCTAAGTTTGACTTTCTTTCTATCCTATTAGCTATTTATTGGTTTTCTTGAGTTTCTAAATTGATGTTTTACACAAAATTTGTGAGTTTTTAAAGCAATCTTCTTTTTTTTCCCAAAATTTTCTTATCCTATTTTTCCTCTGAGATTTTTAGCAGGCATTTGTTACCTGCTTGATGTATTCCACAGGTTGCAGAAGGTTTTCTTTAAAAACATTATTTGGTTTGGTTTGGTTTTTAGCTATTTCTGTGTCCGACCTCAGATATTTATTCGTTTATATATTTATTTCTTTTTAGACAGGGTTTTACTATGTAGCCATGGCTGTCCTGGAACTTGCTACATAGATCAGCTGGCCTTAAACTCACAGATATCTACACACCTCTGCCACCTGAGTACTGGGCTCTCTGTTCATTTTGGGTAACCATCTTCCCACCAAGTTTGGATGACCACATTTCCCCCACATAGATAATAGTCCCTTTAAAATCTACTCTGTTAATTCTGATATCTAAGCCTTTTCAAGTTTAGTTTCTATTGAATATTATTCCTCTTGATTATGGAAATAATGTATATATTCCCTTTCCTTTATAGTGATTTTTAAAATTTATACATGCTAGAAATTTGGAGTGGCTTCAAGATTTTTAGAGGCTAATTATTGTTTTTTTTTTTGATTTTTTTTTCCTTTATTTTGTATTTATTAAAAAAAACACAGTAAAAAGAATTTAAAATGTGGAAGAGTTAACAATAACTATATAGAGGATAAGAATGATAAGCATGGCTTATCAAGGGTAGACATACAAATAAGATTGCTACACCTATATTTTCTTTGTGTTCATCTTTCCCTCTGA
>PVIH01025257.1:0-21026 GCA_004025045.1 Sigmodon hispidus
CTTAGTAGAATGATAATTATCTATAACCCTCAGATGACAAAGCTTATCAGGAGAGGGACATAATTTTTTTTTATCAAGTTGTTTCATGTTGACTTGTGGGATCCTGTAAAACTAATGTTTAAGTCTTAATGAATTGACTATAAACATCTATAACCATTCTCATAATACTGGGTAAGACCATCTGAAATTCTTATTAAAGGTATGATATGAACCTATCTTACAACTGTCCAGAATGGTCTATATATCAAAAGTGATCATTGAGTGATGTGTAGTAGTTTGTTTTTTTTAATGTGGTGGGGGTCTTATTTTTTGGATGTTTCTGAGAGTGTTGGTAGGAGAAATTGTTGTTTATAGTGGAAAATTTAAGAAGTATTAATATTAAGTGAAGATACTGAGGTTTTTAGGAAGGATTATGTGTTGACATAATTTTTAGAACAAAAGAATAGGAAATATAGAAAGAAGTAGGATTTAAGAAAAGAGTATAATAATGTTGGTCTTTATATATTTTATTATTTTTTGTTTTGTATTAGGTGGCTTTTTGATATTAGATAGAATTTTTAGGATTTTTATTAATGTGTTTGGGTTTAGACAGGGAGAAATTTGTTTTATTTTTAAAGTTAGTTTTTTAAATAATTAAATTAGGATTGTGTTTTTTAGATATAGATGTATAGTAGTGAGAATTGAGAAATTATCTTTAGTGTATATTGGTGTTAATTGTCTTTATGGGGTTTTTATAGTTTTATATATATATTTTTTTAGCTTTAAAAGTTTAAGCATTTAGCATCTTTTTAATGTCATGAAGATAGTTGTATTTATTTTTTTGTAAATACAAAAATGAGACTCTCCTCCAGATTTTTTAAGCAAATATTTTTTATTATATGTCTAATTGTCATATGGACAGATGATTTTTCACTACAACAACCCAAGATCCAACTTTTAAGGGTCCCAGGATAACTGAAACTATCTTGTACAATAAAAGAACCTCCAGAGCTATCACTATCCATAATTTCAAGATCTACTACAGAGCTGTAATTTAAAAAAAAAAACACGTTATTGGCATAAAAACAGACAAGTGAATCAATGGAATCAAAGACTCAGACATAAATCCATAGCCCTATAGACACCTGAGTTTTATATGAAGAAGCCAAAATTGTACAATGGAGAAAAAAAAATCTGCAGAAAATGGTGCTTGTATCATTGGCATGGAGAAGAAAACAAACAGATCCATCTCTAACACCCTGCACAAAACTCAAGTCCAAGTAGGTAAAAGAATCCAACATAAATCCAGTTACACTGAAGTTGATAGAAAAAAAAGTGGTAAACAGCCTTCAATACATTGCCATGGGGGTAACTTCCTGAACAAGACACCAATAGTGCAGAAACTAAGATCAACTCTTAAAAAATAGGATCTCATGAAACTGAAAATTTCTGTAAGGCAAAGAATACAATTATTAGGACAAAATGGCAGCATAAAGAATGAGAAAAGATAGTTAACATCCCCCACATCTGACAGAGATCTGGTTTCCAAAATTTATAAAAGCTCAAGAAACTAGATATCAAACCCCCAGGTTTCACTTTTACAGCTTTCTGCAACATTGCTAACCTCAGCTACCATCATAAAATAGACATTGACCCACTTTAACCACAATAGCAGTTCCATTTAAATCAGCTGTTTTCAAAAAAAGAATATACCTTAGGCTCCTTTTCACAAGTGGGAAGTATAGGGGTGTTATATGTTACACTGTAAATAATTGTCCTACCTATTGGTTTAATAAAAAAAGCTGATTGGCCAAAGGGAGACAGGAAGTATGGGTGGGGCTACCAGGCTAAGAAAACTCAGGAAGATCTCAGAGTAGAAACAGACAGCAGACACAGATGCCACAGAGTCTTCGGACCTGCCAAGAGATGCAGAGGAAATGCTGCTGAAAAAACCTACCGAGACGCATGGCTGAGCAGGATAAAAATCATGGATTAACTTAAGGGTAAAGAGTTAGCAAGATATATGCATGGGCACTATGCCAATCAGTGTAAAAATAATATAAGCCTGTGTATGATTATTTGTGCCTAAGTGGCAGTGGAGCTGAGAGTAGGTCTAAACCTCTGGACAAGACTGTAAAATCCGGCCCAGAAACAAATGCAACAGGAAATCTTAGCTGTATGCCTTTTTCCCTGATATTTCCTTTCCCTTTTTTTTGGAACAGAAGAAGACCTCTCTATACCAGCACTAATCTCATTATTTCATTGTACCTAGTTTTTGGCTACAACATTATGTTTCCTAGCAAGCTCATTTATCTTTCAATAGTATATTTTGTATACTTTCTGTCCACATTTTTTTCATTGCAAACCTGCATGAAAAGCATTAACAGAAAACATGTCACAGATTAAATATTATGTAGTCTAAAAAATTCCCCTGCTAAAGAATTTAAAAAAATTCGCTTCAGACTATTTTTAGAATATGGGCAGAATACATCCAGATTCTTGGCTTAAGCACCACACAATGGTATGTATCCCAGTTGCTGTTAAAATTTTTGCTTTCCTCTAAATATTTTGAGCCAACCAGCCTGTGTATTATGCATTATTTTTAGCACTATAACCTTCTAGGTTACTATTGGAATGGTTCACTAAGCTCTTTTTACAGCATTCAATAACTTTTCTGCATATCTGCAAAAATCAGCACAGGCATGTTCTTCACAGATAAAGCACATTCTGTGATACTAGCATCACTATTAGTTAGTTTTCTGTTTCTGTGATAAAATGCCATGACCAGAAGCAACTTATACAAGGGTTGATTGGGGCTTAAGTTTCCATTAGGAGAGTTTGTAATAATGGGGATATATTATATCAAACAGTACTTATAATGGTAGTTAGCAGGATATTTACCAAAAGCATGAAGCAGAAAAGTAAACTGAAAGTAAAGTGAGGTTTTAAACTTTCTAATCCTGCTTTTGTAAAATTATTTGTCTAGAAAGACCAAACTTCCTAAACTAACAAAGAGAGCCACTAACTGTAGACCAAGTATTCAAATCCCTGATACTATAGGAAGCATTTTTTTTAATCAAACCACCATACATGCTAGTACCACTGATCCTGTTTAGCCTCTTTAACTTGATAGTAAAATCCTCTTGCTCAAGATGGCATGTATTTGAGCCTTGAGATGTTGAGAAATTAAGCTACTACTAATCTGGAAGCTTTGTCCCTACTGACTAGTTTTCACTGTGCTGGAGGGTGCTATTTATGACACTGGGAGAGAAAACTCATCAAATGTCTTACCATCTGTGAACATGCAAACCACAATAATTACTGCCTGGGCAAAATATGCCCACTAATCCAATAATGTCACAAACATAACTAAGGTAGCCATACATTTTTTCATTGACTTTAAGGCCCACTCAAAAAGATGTAACTCATGTCTGCTACCTATAACTGGGTCCAAATCCCATAGCTAACTAGATAATAGACCTTAGGCAAAAACCTAATACTGCTATTCTGCCAAATAAATATGGTAGTAAAAGCTCCCTAAATTCTAATTTTCATATTCAAATATCAGATGTTGATAGGTGTGTGGGTGAATGTTGGAGTCTCCAGTTCGATTCCATTGATCGACAAGTCTTTTTTTTTTTTTTTTTTTTTTTTACAAGTCTGTTTTTATGGCAGTACTAAGCTATTTTTATTACTGAAGCTCTATGGTATAATTTGAAGTTGGGGATGGTGATGCCTCCTGAAATTCTTTTGTTCACCAAAATTGTTTTGGCAATCCTGGCTTTCCTGTTATGGAAAATGAACTTGAGTATTATTCTTTCAAGGTCTGTAAAAAATTGTGTTGGGATTTTGGTGGGAATCGCATTGATCTGTAGATTGCTTTTGTCAGAATTGTCATTTTTACTGTGTTGATCCTACCTATCCAGGAGCACGGGAGATCTTTCCATTTTCTGATATCCTCTTCAATATCTTTCTTCAGAGATTTAAAGTTTTTGTCAAACAGATGCGATACTTCATTGACTATAGGTACACCAATGTATTTAATGCTATTTGCCCTAAGGTGTTTAATGCCATTTGCAGCTATTATAAAAAGTGATGCTACCCTTATTTCTTTTTAAGCTCTTTTGTCTTTAGTGTATAGGAGGGCTACTGATTTTTTAAATTAATCTCGTATCCTCCTACATTGCTGAAGGTGTTTATTAGCTGTAGAAGTTCCCTGGTAGAATATGCAGAGCGAGGGGAACACTCATTCATTGTTGGTGGGAGTGTCAGCTTGTTCAGGCACTCTGGAATGTAGTATGGCAGTTTCTCAGAAAACTGGGAATCAAACTCCCCAAGGATCCAGCAATACCACTTTTAGGCATATACCCCAAAGACGCACATTTGCACCTCAAAAGCATTAGCTCAACTATGTTCATAGCAGCATTATTCATAATAGCAAGAACTTGGAAACAACCTAGAAGCCCCTCAAATAAAGAATGGATTAACAAGGTGGTACATCTACACAATGGAGTATTACTCAGCAGTAAGAAAAAATGATATCCTAAAATTTGCAGGGAAATGGATGTATTTGGAGAATATCCTCTTGAGTGAGGCATCACAATCCCAGAAAAAAAAAAGCATGGGATGTACTCACTCATTAGTGGACTTTAAAAAAGAAAAGATGTCATTGTATACAAGAGCTCAAAGCTAGAACATAGCTAAATGACAAAGTTTCTCACTTCTGCATTGATGGCCCCTGGCAGGGGTGAGGGGGAGGAAAGACTTTTTTTCTTTAAGGTTCTGGCCACACGGAGTTTAATTATGCTCCAGTAAGTAAATGAGCAGCATGAATAGGCATTTTTGTAAATGAAGAGATCGTAAGAGTGGGTATGAATCTGAGAGGACTGATAACTGAGGTTGATATAATCACCAAACTATATATATATATATATGTATATATATATAATATACATTCGCATTCATAGATTTAATTTATCTCTCATGCCTCATCACCTAATTTTAGCATTTAGTATTTAGCATTTAATACTCAAAATGTCAACATACAGTGAATAGAAACAGATGAATGCCCATATACAAATGGAATAGTTATAACATTCCCCTTCTACCAAGAACCATTTTATCATAGAATTCAAAAAAATTATTAGAGCAAGAGGTAATAGATGTGGGTACCTGTGGCAAACCAATATTTTCTAGCTAATACAGTCCAATTGCACACCTCAACTCACAGCAGCACACATGATCTGCACAGGATAAAAGCTAGCTGAAAACCCCCATATTGATGGAGTAGTGGCCCATGAAATGTAATAACTAGATGAATAACTATTGACAACAGGTGAATAATGAAGGATGTAGAGTTGATTTTCTTCAGAGTTGAGTTTCCTTAGTGGCTACTCGTAGCTTTATCATGCACATAGAGATCTTACATTAAGTGCACAAATAAAATTGGGAGAAAGAATTGTTGTGGACCTCAGGAATCAGAAAGAAGAAAAAGTAGGTTGGATTTAATAAAAAATGGACTATATTTATGTACTATATTATCAAACAAAGACACTTAAAGATCATCTACTATAACCACTGATTTAGATTTTTCTTTTTTAAATTATTATTATTATGAACAAAGAAGTCACACTTTCTATCCTTGAATATTCTTGTTCAAGATCCCTTCCCCCTCACAACACATCAGTTCATTCTCTCTTCTCCACAACTCCCCGTCCCCTCCCTGGGCAGGTGGCAGGCAGTCCCATGGTCCTACTGTCCCAATATTGCTTAGTACAGCCTCCACTCCTGGCGGATCCAGTTTTCTCCCCCCACCTTCAAGACTGAGTCAGGTGTTCCTCTAGGGGGAGTGGGATCCAAGGAGTCAGTCCAGGGTGTTTCTGATACCAAGCTGTTCACTGGTTGTGGTTTGCAGCTTGGGCATGCTTTGCTTTTTTCTTGTTTATTTGTTTAGAGTCCACTAATGAGTACATCCCCTGCTTATCTTTCTGGGTTTGTGATACCTAGCTCAGGAAGATATTCTCCAAATCCCTCCATTTGCCTGCAAATTTTAGGATATCATTTTTTCTTACTGCTGAGTAGTTCTCCATTGTGTAGATGTACCACAGTTTGTTATCCATTCTTCAGTTGAGGGACATCTAGGCTGTTTCCAGGTTCTTGCTATTACAAATAATGCTGCTATGAACATAGTTGAGCTAATACCTTTGGAGTGTGACTGTGCATCTTTAGGGTATACACCCAGAAGTGATATTGCTGGGTCCTTGGGGAGATTGATTCTCAATTTTCTGAGAAACCGCCATACTGCATTCCAAAGTGGCTGAACAAGCTTACACTCCTACCAACAATGAAGGAGTGTTCCCCTTGCTCTGCATCCTCTCCAGCATAGGCTGTCCTCTGTGTCTTTTTTCTTAGTCAATCTAACAGGTGTCAGGTGGTATCTCAAAGTTGTTTTGATTTGCATTTCTCTAATGGCTAAAGATGATGAGCACTTTTTCAAGTGCCTTTCAGCCATTCCTAATTCTTCTGCTGAGAATTCCCTTTTTAGATCTGTACCCCATTTTTTGTTTGGGTTATTCAAGGTTTTGGGCTCTAGATTCTTGAGTTCTTTATATATCTTAGAGATCAATCCTCTATCACTTGTAGGGTTGGTGAAAGTCTTTTCCCATTCTGTAGGCTGTCGTTTTGTCCTATTGACAGTGTCCTTGACTTTACAGAAGCTTCTTAGCTTCAGGGGAACCCACTTATTGATTGTTGGTCTTAGTGTCTGTGCCACTGGTGTTATTTTAGGACGTGGTCGCCTGTGCCAATTTGTAGAAGTGTATTTCCTACTTTCTTTTCTATCAAGTTTAAAGTGGCTGGGTTTATGTTGAGGTCTTTTGATTGTTTCTAATGTACACTATTGACCTCAGATTTCAGCAAGCATCTCAGATTCCCACCAAACAGAACTGGAAAGACCAACATATTTGGCAATATTAACTCTACTAACATACCTACAATCATAAAAATTATGAAACACAAACTTAGTGCTTAGATTTTACTCTCATGCAATTCAGTTCATATTATAATATAGTACAGCATCTATTTTTTAAATCCCATACTAAGACTTACTTTCTTACCTTAGCATATTGTTTCCTCTGATGGCTAACATTCCCCCTATTTATTTTTAAATGTGAATATTTTTGTACTTTAAATCAAGTATATTTATTTATTACTCGAATAATTAATCAACCATTCAATTTCCATTATTTCCACAGGTCTTTAGACTCCAGAACAGCTAAGAAAATACATATCTTAGCGAATAATGAACCATGGTAACATTTGAAGCCAAGTAAATTTCCCTGAAGTGGAGTCATAAGATTCCATTAAAACATCACAAAATGATTTTATAATATTACCCTGTCAAAGATAATGTATTCCATGGTAACAATGACTTGTGGGTAAATCAAACAAAAGAGGTCTCTTAAGATCACTAATGGGATCATAATGGTGATAGCTCCAAATTTTGCCATGTGATACATTGTTTCTTTCAAATTATCAACGGCCTTCAATAAAAAAGAACATTAAGGTATCAAATTGCAAAAAAGTAAAGATAATTTTTTTTCTTTCTGGACTATTGAATTAGGAGTTTTATTAATCTGATGATACCTTTTTTATTGAGTTGCACTTATATGTTCTACAAAGTGCTTTTATCTATTTCCAGCTTTTTTATAACAACTGCATAAGTAGCCCTATATAGATTTATCATGTAATCAATAAGAACTTAATGAGTATTTACTGTGCATCCAACATTGTGCTAGGTGATCTCAATGTTATAAAGAAATATAAATGTACCTGTACATCCATATTAATGAAAGTCAATCATTTATTTGATGCTTTGTAACTAGGAGTACATTCTAATATACACCTGTGTTTAACTATGGCTCATGTGGGACCATTTTTGCTTCTGGACTGTAAGACAGAACCAGGTTTCATGAAACTTTATAAATGCTATAAGGAAAGCAAAACTTTATGTTTACCCTCTGAAACTCACTGGTGTAGACCTGAGAAGCACAATGATATAATATAAGTAAATAGGAGAAAATAATATTAACTCAATGTCATTTTTACTAAAAATAAGAGCCTTCATAAGAAAATGAAGCTCCTAAAGAAATGGCAAAACTCAACTGGTTTTTATATTAAGTTGAATAAGGAGAAAAAATTGTGTGAAGTTAAATTATGTGTGAAGAAGATAAGACTTATTTTAACAAAGTCTGTTTTTGCAGAATTCTCTTAGCTACAAAGCCCTGTTAAAGACTGTTTCATTTCTGCTGGCATAGAGAGAACATCTTTCATATGGGACTTTTTATCTCCTGTTTTCAGGAATCAAAGGCGAGATTAGAGTGACCTTGCATCTGCTGTTTTTCAAGTGTCTTTAGCTCAAAACAATCGTCATACCAAGTGGCATATTTGGAGGTGTCATATTCTGCCACATAACACTCTATAATTGAGGTAAAATCATAATTATAATTTTAGAGTAATTCAATGTATTTATATACACAAATACCTAGTAATTATGTAAAAATTGACATAAAATGTAAGAAACTATGCTGGTTCAATGTAAGCTTATTATAAGTGTTTTCTACTAAAATGAAGCATACTTATCTGAAAGTATATTCAAATTTATATCATTGTAATGCAGCATGCATAGATTATGTAGTTAATATATTCATGTTTCAGTATTATAAAAATTATGACAGTGTTTATTAGAAAAACACTATCTCATGATTCTGAAATACATTATATTTTAAATACCAGTTTTAGAGTAAAGAAACAAATGACAGTGGTTCTTTCACTGAATCACTGAAAATGTACAGAATTTTGGTTGAGTGATGAATAAAGGTAAAAGAGTATGTTCCACATTTATCACAATAATTTCATGACATAGTACAGAACATTTTATTGTGTTATGAAATAATTAACCAGTGAAACTTAGAGATGTTATGCACATTACAGCATACATATAAATATACTTGAAACAGAATACTGTTTTTTTCTAAATTGGAGAAACAGTAATATTTTTTAATATTATTATATATACAGAAATATTAGTAGTTGGTCTAATAATTACTGTAATAATACTATAGTAATTGCTAACAGAATATATATACATATATAACCTAATGTATAAGGTAATATATATAGTTTAATATAACAATACATTTTCTTTAGTGTCTACTATCATCTTCAAGGCAATGTAATAGTCTTAATGTAATAGGCCCAAAATCTTCAATGCAAAAAAGATTGTATCTTTAACAAATGGTTTTTGTAGAAATCACAATAGAGCTGTAACCAAAGAAGTAACAGATCTCTTTGACAAATCTTTAAATCACTGAAAAAAGAATCAGAATAGGATATCTGAAAATGCAAAGATCTCCCATGCTCCTGGATAGATAGGATCAACATAGTACATATGGCAATCTTACCAAAAGCAAATTACCAATTCAATGCAATTCCCTTCATAATCCCTATACAATTTTTTACATACCTTCAAAGAACAACACTCAGCTTCATTTGGAATAACAGGAAAGCCAGGATTTCCAACAATTTTGCTCAACAAAAAAACCTCAGGAGGCATTACCATGCCTGACTTCAAGCTATACTATACAGCTACAGTAATAAAAACAGCCTGGCACAGGCATAAAAATAAACTTGTGGATCAACAGAATCAAATTGAAGATCCTGACTTTAACCCACATACCTATGAATACCTGATCTTTAACAAAGAGGCCCAAAATATTCAATGCAAAAGAGATTGTATCTTTAACAAATGATGTTGGCATAGCTGGATGGTAGTGATTAGAAAAATGAAAATAGATCCAAGCCTATCAAACTGCACAAAACTCAAATCCAAGTGTATCAAAGACCTCAACATAAAACCAGCTACACTGAACTTGATAGAAAGGAAAGTGGAAAATACTCTCCAATGCATTGGCACAGATGACCACTTCCTAAATATAACACCTGTAGCACAGACACTAAGAACAGCAATCAGTAAGTGGGACCTCCTAAAACTGAAATGTAAGGTCAAGGACAATGTCATTAAGACAAAACAATATACAGAATGGGAAAAGATCATAGCCAACCCTAAAAGTGACAAAGAAGTGATCTCTAAAATATATAGGGAACTCAAGAAACTAGAGCCCAAAGCCCCATATAACCCAATTAAAAAAATGGGGACCAAACTAAAATAGGATTTCAAATCAGAGGAATTACAAATGGCTGAAAGACACTTGAAAAAATGTTCAACATCTTTAGTCATCAGAGAAATACAAATCAAAACAACTTTGAGATATACCTTACACATGTCAGAATGGCTAAAATTAAAAACATAGATGATAGCCTATGCTGGAGAGGATGTAGAGCAAGGCAAACACTCCTCTGTTGTTGGTGGGAGTGTAAACTTGTTCAGCTACTCTGCAATGGAGTATGGCTGTTTCTCAGAAAACAGGAAATCAGTATTACCAAGGATCCAGTAATACCACTAGTGGGCATATACCCTAAAGATGCACATTCACACCTCAAAAGCATTAGTTCAACTATGTTCATAGCAACATTATTTGTAATAGCAAGAACCTGGAAACAACCTAGATGTCCCTCAACTGAGGAATGGATTAACAAACTGTGTTACATCTACACGATGGATTACTACTTAGCAGTAAGAAGGAATGATATATTAAATTTGCAGGGAAGTGAATGGATTTGGAGAATATCCTCCTGAAAGAGGTCTCAGAAACCCAGAAGAATAAGCAGGGATGTCCTCACTCATTAGTGGACCTTAAGCAAATGCATTGTTATTTCATAGAAGGAGGAGAAATGTTTAGCATGAATGTTTTGGATCTTTAGCTTTCCTTACAATAATACTATTTGAAACCAGTATCCATTTGTATTTGCTCTCCTAAAATTCCACTGAATTGGCTACTGTGTCATCCACTTAAGAATTAAATATAATGAATACATGACAAAAAGAAAAGTTAAGTGACAGAAACTTTAAAAGACACAGCTTTCTGTTCCAAACTCCCAATCCAGTCAGAGAGTGAGGAGGGATTATATAAGCAAAGGGGTCAAGATCAAGATGTAGAAACCCACAGAGACAGTTGAGCTACTGGGAGCTCATGGGCCCTGAACTGACAGTTGGAAACCTGCATGAGACTGAACTAGGCACTGTGAATGTGGAAGGCAGTTTGTGGCTTGGGCAGATTGTGGGGCCTATGGCAGTGGGACCAGGATTTATCTCTAGTGCATGAATCCCTATAGAAGGATATCTTGCTCCGCCTTCATATGGTGGATGGGTTAAATCCTGCCTCAACTTGATATGCAGACTACGTTGACTCCCTGTGGTTGTCCTTATTCTCTCTGAGAAGTGGATAAGGGGTAGGGTGGGGAGAAGCTGGGGGCTAGTAGTAAGAGGTGAGGGAAGGGGAACTGTGGTTGGTATGTATAATTGAAAAAACCTTTTAAATGAAAAGGAAATTACAATAGGCTTTAACTGACTGAAATATGAATATAGTGCACTTGTTCTTCAGATCAGCTTCATGACTGTTAACGTTCACAGTATTGCAGTAATTGACTTACAGAACATTAGCCACATGATTATTATGATCATAACTGCCATAAAATGGAAGTCTCTAAACTAACATCCCAAACTATGTGTTTATAAAGCTATATTATCTCATAGTTTGTTCTTTCCCATGCTCACTACCACAGTGAGCTGATAATCATGTTTATACCATTTGAAAAAGTACTCATTACAATATTTTAATAACTTATTTCATAAAACTTTCAAAATATCAGTTTGTAAAAATGAAACTCAAGGAGTGTACTCAAAGAGAAACTATATAAATAGATAAGTATCTTTTTCCTTTGAGTGAAAGATAAATTTGAATGATATACTAGGTACAGTAAATTGGTAATAGTATAATGGAGGTAGAATAAGAAGAAGGAATCAAAAATGAGTAGCAGAATGAGGAGGAAATGATACTTTATTTTTATATTTGAATCTTAGCACCATATTAATGTTGTTCATACATTTCATATGATAAACATACAAAATAGTTAGAATCAATCAATCAGTCTTGTAGAACATGGTTAAAATGGAAGTTAGCTGCTGATAAATTAAGTTACTATAAGAAACAAATCTTACTGGATGTATTTGTATAAAAAACCAAATAATGTTTTATATTTTCCCATCATTTCTATAAAGAGGAAAGATTTTAAGATGAAGTATAATATGGATTAGAATCAGAATTATGACTATGCAAGCACACACATATATTTACACATATATACATAAAAACACACAGTCTTTACAAATAGACTGGAAATGTATATAAAATTTTATTTATATGTTTATTACATATGCACATATTTGAGCATATATATTTATACCTATCTATATATGCCCACACAAATATTTTTCTAATTTCATCTTCTGAGAGAACTTCTATGTAATTATGTGTCCAGAACAATATTTTTTGTTTAGTATATAGATTTTTGTCTCTAAGGAGCATTCTTCAATAGAAGTCAAGTCTTTTAGTAAATGTGGTGGTTGATCTATGCCAGGCTCAGAGAAAACACAAGATGATACATAATATCTAGTTTTTGAGAAAGAAAGTAACTATTAAAAAGTGTAGCTTATTAATATTATAGGAGAGACTTTTTATATGGAAACCAAACATGCATGTTTTCTACTCCTACTAAATAAAACCACAATTACTGTGGAAAAATCACAACCATGAAATGTAGAAATGAAATGACAGATAGAGGAAAACTCCAGAGGTACAGGAAGATAGAACAAGAGCATAGTCTTAGAACTCTTGACCCAAGAGATTTCTGATATCCTCCATAGCAAAAGAATACAACTTAGTCAGGTTCATCATTGTTCCCTGTGATTGAATGTTTCAGACTAATAAAACACAAGTCACAAACAAGGCAGAACCAATCCCTAGCATATGAGATGTTAGAAGAGCTGCTTTTCTTTTCTGATTGTATGAGATTATACTGGACAGTGTCTTGATTTACAAGCCAAATAGATACCACTGCTACTATTGTCAAAAGGGAATCTTTCACAAGTAGCCTACCTGGAAAAGCTTGTCATCTCTGAGTGTCCATCCTATTATCTTACAAAGAAACCAGAAGCTTAGATGCTTTAAACAATGAAGATTCTATCAATAATTCTTCAGAACTTTCATCTATGATAAGTTGGGCAGCCATATTCTGATTGGATTTTAGATCTGCTCCACAGAATGAAATTTATGTCTGGTGCCAAACACATGATCAAAAGATCATGACTAGGAGAATGTACTAGGGGTAATCCAATCATTTTGCTGTAATCAAGTGGTCAAATTACCTTCAGATATGTGTGTTTATGTTCACAGACCTTTTCTAATTTCAGTTTTGGTAGAAGAAGCTTCTTTTTACAATGAATAGCAATCAATGATGTCAAACTACTGAGAGCAAGTAAGGATGAGTATTCCATCCTAAATGGGATATCTTTGCCATCTATCACCCTCCTCCTTCTCTACTGCCACCACCTATATACCCTATCAAGGTTCTTCAAAAAACATCATAGCTACTAAGAGAAGAAAATTATTGTTTTCATCGAGTTGGTCACTGATGAACCACCTAAGCTCCAGTGGTAGGCTATATAAGCACATATGAGTAGAACTTATTAAATATAATGGGTTATTGTTTAAAGGGAAGAGAAAATAAACTTGGGAGAGAGATATGTTGGTGAGAGATGTTAGACATGGTATAGGGCAGAAATGATGGGCATCATATACATAAAAATTTTTTTTAATTTATTTTTATTTTATGTGTAATGACATTTTGCCTGCATGTGTGTCCAGGTAGAGTGTTAAGTCCCAGAGAACTAGAATCACAGACAGTTGTGGTACTAGGTCTGTGGAATCTGGGTCTTGTGGAAAACCAGCCAGTGTTCTTAACCACTGAGCCATCTCTCCAATCCCTTAATTAAATCTTTAAAGCATATTTTCAAGTCCAAAACCCTAAAATTATACTTAATCCACACAGTTCTAAGAAGTCTTTTCCTCATATAAAAATGCTTGGCCAGGGTTTCTAAGCAAATACTTGGCCAAAAAAATACTATTGTTTCCTGAATGTTGAAGAATCCTTTACCCTACTAAGAAACACAAAAATATCTTATGTGACACTGATTGAGATATCAGCCTCAAGCCATTTCCTGATCTGAGAAGTACTGTTAAATCTCCGAGAATAAAAATTAAGACATTTGTAGATATTAGAACATATAAACTATACTAACATACAACATTTGACAAAATAACTACCTAGATCTTCTTTTGTTCCCATGAATTAAAGAATTTCTTCCTTAAGCCAGAAGCATTTAAACTTAGGAAAAACAAATTTTTGATATCTTAGGCTACACCAACAGGAACACAACAGAACAAGATAGACAAAGAATAGCTCCAAGTAACTACAACTGTTATGACAAATTCCCTTTAAAGGTCCAGCAAGACAACTCAGCATATAAAAGTGCTTAACATGAGATCCAATAATGCTCATTAAGTTCCCATGACCTACACTGTAAAAGGAAAGAACATACTCTCAAAAGTTATCCTCCAATCTCCCCATGCTACATGGAATGTTCAAAAAAATACACATATACAAATGAATAAATAATAAATAAGTAAACATAATAACTAAAAATGTATCATTGAAATTACAGCCCATAAGGTGTTTAATTACTACCCTAAGACATTACTGACTCCTAAAACAGAACTTGAAATAAAGCCTAGATCCTCCTACTAGCTAAATAATTTTGAACAAACTTTAAAAATCACTTACAATACCAACAACCAGGGGAATTACAATATCAAAGAATAAAACAGTAACATTCACTGCCCACAAGACAGAGATTACTGAATTATTCAAGAAATATTTTAAAATAATCTTTAGAAAAAATATTCCATGAAGCAATTAAAATTAGTTTTAGACAAATAAAAAGACAGCAATTTTATGAAGGAAATAATAAAAAAATCTAATGGAAATACTAGAAACAAAATACTACAACTTGAATTTAAAAGGCGAAAGATTTATACAATCTGAAGAGAAACCAGAGTATACAACTTGAATTTAAAACTCAATGAGTGAGCTCAGTGGTAGAAATATTGAGGCTATATGTGTTGTGGTTTGAATAAAAATGTCTCCCATAGACTCATATATTTGAATTCATACTTGGCAATGAAGGATTAGGAAGTATGGCTTTGTTGGAATGGGTGTGGCCTTGTTGGAGAAAGTATGTCACTGTGGTTAGGCTTTTACAGACCATCTCTTACTTTTTAACTGTTGATCAGTATGTAGCTTTCAGCTTCCTCTCCTGCACTTTGCTTAAGGCTGTCATGCTTCCTATCATTATGATACTAGACTAAGCCTCTGAAGCTTTAACCAAGCACCCAACTAAATGCCTTATTTTATAAGAGTTGCCTTGGTCATCTTGACTCTTCACAACAGTAGAATTGTAGGGCATTTTTGCATGTTTGTGTGAAATAATCTGTAGATGTCTATTGAGTCCATTTCTGTCATAACATCTTTTAGTTTCTTGTTTCTCTGTTAACTTTTTGTCTGGCAAACCAACCTATTGGTGACAGTGGGGTGTTGAAGTCTCCAAATTTTAGCATGTGAAGTTTGATATGTGATTAAAGTTTTAGTAATATTTCTTTTATGAAAGTGGGGCATAAATATTCAGAATTGAGAATTTATGTTGTATTTTTCATTTCATGAATATGAAATGTTTTTATCAATCTGTTTTGACTAGATTGAAGTCTATTTTGTTAAATATAAGGATAGCTACACTGGCTTCCTTCTTAGGTTCATTTGATTGGAAAACCTTTCCCAATGCTTTACTCTGAGATAATATCTTATTGAAGGTTGAGGTGTGTTTTTTGGATGTAGAAGAAAGATAGATCCTGTTTTCCTATCCATTCTATTGGCCTATGTTATCTTATTGGTGAATTGCATCCATTGATATAGTTAATTCCCCTTATGTTTTGGATTTAGTGCTGGTGATTGGTGTGTGTGTGTGTGTGTGTGTGTGTGTGTGTGTGTGTGTGTGTGTGTATGTTTCCTTTCTTTAGGTTTTGCTGTAGTGAAATTACCTATTACCTGTATTTTTGTGGATGTAACTGAGTTCCTTGGGTTGGAGTTTACCTGATAGTACTTTCTGTCATACTAGGTTTGTGGATAGGTATTTTTAAAATCTGGTTTTGTCATAAAATATTTTGTTTTCTCCATCTATGTTGATTGAAAATTTTGATGGTTTTAGTACTCTGGGCTGACATCCATGGTATCTCAGTGTCTGTATGACATCTGTCCAGGATATACAAACTCCATTGAAAAGTCAGATATAATTCTTAGAGGTCTGCCATTATACATTGCTTGGCCTTTTTCCTTAGCAGAGCTTGACATTCTTTCTTTATTCTGTATGTTTAGTGTTTTGATGATTATGTGGTGAAGGAACTTTATTTTTGGTCCAGCCTATTTGTTTATCTGTAAGTGTCTTGTACCTTAATAGGCATGCCTTTTATATAATGCCAGTAGCATAGTCTCCAAAAGCAACAAGAAATGAATGGAACCTCATGGAGTTGAGAAGTTTCTGTAAGGCTAAGAAATAGTCAATAAGACAAAATTGCAGTCTACAGAATGGGAAAAGATCTTCACCAACTGCACATCTGACAGAGGACTGATCTCTAAAACACATGAAGAACTAAAAAAAAAATCCTTTATATCAAACTACTGAGTAATCCAATTAAAATAATATGGGGTACAGATTTAAGTAGAGAATTCTCAACAGAAGAATCTCAGATGGCCAATAGACAAAGAAATGTTCAACATCCTTAGCCATCAGGGAAATGCAAATTAGAACAACTGTGAAATACAATCTTATACCTATCAGAATGGCTAAGATCAAAAATATTGATGATGGCTTATCCTGGAGGGTATTTCAAGCAGGGGTCACACTCCTCCGTTGGTGGTGGGAATGTAAACTTGTAAAGTTACTTTAGAAATCAGTATGACTGTTTCTCAGAAAACTGGTAATCAATCTACCCTATGATCAATACCCCCCTTGGGCATACACCCAAGGGATGTACATTCATACCACAAAATCAACTGTATCCATATTAGCATTATCTGTAATATCCAGGACCTGGAAACAATCTGGATGCACTTCAACTGAAAAATGAATAAAAAATATGGTACATTCATACAATGGAATATTAATCAGCAGTAAAAAAATGACATAATGACATTTTATAATGTTCAGGAAAATGGATGAAACTAGAAAAAGCATCATGAGTGAGGTAATCCAGACCCATAAACGTGGTATATATTCATTCATAAATGGCTATTAGACATAAATCAAAAGATAACCAAGCTGTAATCTACAACCTCAGACAATGTGCGTGACAAGGAAGACACTAATAGAGACATCCATAGATCCCTTGGAAAGTAGAAATAGATAAGATCTTTTGAGTAAGTTGAAAGCATGGGGGTGCTAGAGCGAGGTGGAAAGAGAACAGAAGGAAACTGGATATTCTAGTTAGGAGAGGAACAGAGAGGGAGAACAAAGAAAGAAATACCTTGATAAAGGGAACCATTTGGGGATTAGGGAGAAACCCAGTGTTGGAGAAATTCTCACTAATCCACAAGGATTACCCCAACCAAGACCAGAAGCAATAGTGGAGAGAGTTCCTGAACTGGCCTTCCCATGTAATCAAATTCATAGCCACCATAATTGTGATGATAGAACCTTCATCCAGCAACTGATGGAAGCAGATACAAAGATCCACACCTAGCACTGGGCTGAGATTCCAGTCTAGTCCAAAGGAGGAGGGATTATTTGAGCAAAGGGGTCTACACAGACAACTGACCCAAGCTACTGGGAGCTCACTGACTATGGACCGACAGCTGGGGAGCCTGTATGGGACTGAATAGGTCCTATGAATATCAATGACAGTTATGTGGTTTGGGCAGTTGATGGGGCTTCTGGCAGTGGAACCAGGATTTATGAACAGACAACTTTTTAAAGCCAATCTCTTTAGAGGGATACCTTGCTCAGCACTGATACAGAGGGACATGTTGGTCATTCATCAACTTTATATGACAGACTTAGGTGACTCTGAATGGTAGGCCTTCCCCTATTTAGAAGTGGATAGGGTTGGGGTAGAGAAAAGCTTGCTGTGAGCAGCAGCAGGGGAGGGAGGGGAAACTATAGTTGGTATGTAAAATATATGTTAAAAAAACCTTTAAAATAAAAAAATTAAAAGTGGCTAAGATGTATAATAACTTGAAGAAAAGAACAATAGACTTCATACAATTTAAAAATCAAAAAGAAAATTAACTGTGAAAGTACAAATAAATAGATCATATTAACATGGAGTCTTTCTTTTTCATGAATCAGTACCTGTGCATAAATAAGTTGCAAAATATTTGTGCAACTGGCAGTACAGAAAGCTTTTATATATATATATATATATATATAAAATCCACCATAGATACATAGTAGCTTATTATAACTTTACTATCAACCAAAGCATTGCCAGGTAGTAAGATGTTTTAAATTACAAAACAATGTTATAATACCATTGTATAATACACTCATTTATGAATGTTTATATATATAGTGTATAGACATGCACATATATAGTGCATTATCAACAGAAATATCACTCATTATACAGCAGCTAATTCTGTAGAACTCTTCACAGAAAGACATAGTATTTTTATATAAATTTTTTCAATGCTCTTGTTATTTTCAATGGATTCTACCAAGTTTAATTACAACTGTTTATGTATCATGTAAAAATCAAATACTAAATGCTGTTTAGTTTATTTCCCATAAAACAATATCTAAGACAGAACTTATCTTGGAGCATTAATAAGATGGTCACAGATGGTCTCTGATAATCAATTCTTTTGACTTTATGAAGATGGTATAAATAATATTTGTTAATAATATTTACAAAGGATATGGTGCTATTTTGTTTATTTACTTATACTTTACACTTAGAATTGAAGAGATGATCCCATTATATAGTTAAGTAACATGTACAAACACACACAAACACACAAACACACGTTTCTGTTGTGAGATAGTGTTTTCTTTATTTAACAGGGGAAGCTTAAAAACTTGACCCCTGAATTCAAAACAATATTGTTTTCTGAGCAAGATCAGCAAATGGTGATAACAGTTGCCAAGCCAACATAGACATTGTAATTTTATTCTTTAAGGGATAGTAGTATATATTTGTCTGACCTCTAAGTCTGTGTATCCAAAGTAACTTTGAAGTCTTTGAACTAACTCTTTTTTCTATTTCTCAAGTTCTGAGTTTATATATACGGATCACACAGGGAAAAAATTCATAAAAAGTATCCTACTATGCATAATGAAGTGAAATGTAAAATCTCTAACAGAAAAACACTAGAAAAATCTCCAGATACTTAGAAATCACAATATTTTATGAGTTATAAATTAAATATCAAAGAAATATACATATTTGATATAGAATGTACATAAAACACATGTGGCAAATGGATAAACTGATGGTGAAAGAAAAAAAATATTTAGAACTTTAATTTATGACCATCATCTAAATATTATGAGAAAGATAAAATGAATAAACCTAATGCCAAAGTGAAGAAAATAAACAAATATAATAACAAATGTCACTAAGACCTAAATTATGAAAATTACGTTATAAATCAAGGCAATAACTTTGCTAAAAATAAATAACATTAAAAATTATGCATCATGCCTGACAAAATTGTTTAAAAGTAAAACCAGAAGATATATAGGATCAATATCTGAAATAAAATACATGATGTCACCACAAATCTTGTTATAATTGAAAGAACAATAAGTGAAGGCTAGCAACAGCATTAAAAGGACAATAAGTGACTTCTTCTACAAACCACATGATGCTCACAAATTGAATAAGACAAATGGAGCAATTATTTCAAGATTATAAGCTATCAAAATACAACCTAGATGAATAATATACTGTAGATGCTTTTGTTAACATTAGTAAGGTTGAATTAATAACAATGTAAATGCTCTTAATTATGTCTGGGGATGTATAGAGTTTTACTTGAACACTGTAGCAAACACTTAAAGCAAGTATTACTATTACACAGTTTTAGAAAAACTCTATTCCCCCTTAAGATTCCAGTAATACTAGACATTTAGAGGATTTAAAAAATATAAAAGAGCATGTGAAAATAGCATGCACACATTTTTAAATTAAATTGATCTAATACACTAACCCACATTTAATAAAAATAGACAAATAAAATTGATTCTAGCAATGGACAAATAATTATATACTTCAACAAAATTGTATAATTCCATGTATTTAACAGTGAAAACTCAATTGGCATAATAAAATACGCCAATTTGCTACATAATTAAAATATAATGATCTTTAAAAAAAACTCAGAAAAAGTACTTGACAAAATTTAAACCCACTCATTCATCACAAGGCCTCAGCATTTCAGAAATTAGAAATGTATTTTAATACAAAGATACTGCTTTCTACAAAAATACCTAAACTAACCAACCTACTTTTTTTTTTACTTTTTTATTTTTCTCTTGCTTTTTTTCTATTTTTGCATTGTTTTTAATAAATTATTATCAAACATTATATATAAAAGCAAAACATTCAGAATATATAACAAAAAACCCATACAGTAATAAAACTTCTTTTTCTCTAAAATACATGAGAAATAAAAAATCAAATCTAAAGCTTCTCAAACCAGGTTAGACTCAGCTACAGATAAAGAAAGCACAGTAGGTCACAGCTAATGCCCATGGATGCATTATGGCCACTACAAATTTCCTAAGCAACCTCCTTTATGGTGAAGAACTATGTCAGAGTTTGAAAGAGAATGTCTTGCATAGACTCATTCATGTGTTTGAATGCCTGGTCTTCAGCTAGTGGAACTGTTCAGGATTAGGAGGTGTCTCCATATTGGAGCAG
>PVIH01025258.1:0-21026 GCA_004025045.1 Sigmodon hispidus
TTGGGAGGGGGAAGAGACCTTGAATAAGGATATATAGGGAAAGCTGAACACAAAGAAAATATATGTGTAGCAATCTTATTTGTATTTCTACCCTTGATAAGCCATGCTTATGATTCTTATCCTCTGTATAGTTATTGTTAACTCTTCTGCATTTTAAATTCTTTTTACTGTTTTTTTTTTTTGATAAATACAAAATAAACAAGAAAAAAAAAAAAGAAAACCTCCAAGAAAGATGGAGTGAGAGGACCAACAAGAAAAAAAAAGAAAATGGAGTTCTTAATGAAGGAAGTAAATGTGTGGTTGGTAACAGATCAGGTACTAGGGTCACCTACAAAAACTTACAGGATGTCCCTGCCTGGGTCCCCTAGCAATAGTGAAGGTGTTGTCTAGACAAGACTTCACCTATAATCAAATGAATAGACACCCCAAATGCCACCACAGTTTTTACATCCAACAATCAATAGAGGCAGAGGCAGAGATACATGGCTGAGCACTGGGCTAAGCTCCTGTTCCAGCTAAGAGCATGGAAGAAAAGTCTATATGAGCAAGGAGATAGGGCTTATGAGGAAAACTCCCACAATGATGGCTGGCTGGAGCTCTTAGGAGCTCACTGAATTAAGAACATCCACTGGGTAACCTTCAAAAAAAGGAACTAGGCTCTCCAAGGATTGGCAGCTGTCCACTGACGTGAGCAGTATGTGAAGCTTCTAGGCGAGAGATCAGACTGTATTTGTATGTGTGGACTGGCACTTCAGAGCCCATTCTCCCCAGAGAAACTCTTAACCCAGTCATGACATTAGGATGAGTAAATTGGACCTGCCTGGAGTGGATGCTGAGCTGATTCACTTTGGAACTTCTTGCCCTTTTGGGGGAGAAGATGGGATCACAGGGAGAGATTGTGAGGGGGAAGGGAGGAAGAACAAGGGGATATATGGAAAAAAAAACTTTATTTTCTAAAAAATATAATTAATTAATTAATTAATTAATTAATTAATTAATTAAAAAGGAAAACCTCCAAGAGCCCACAAGATGTCCCTGGCTAAGACTTCTAGCAATAGTAGAGAAGATGCCTAAATAGGGTTTCCCTTACATCAAGTGAATATTGTCAATATTCAAATTATCAATATGGAACTTTCATCCAGCAATGGATAAAGGCAGAAGCAGAGACCCGTAGCTAAGAAACAGGTCGAGCTCCCAGTCTAGCTGAAGAGAGAGATGGGTGCGAAAATATGAGCAAAGGAATCAGAATCAAGAGGAGGAGACCCACAGAGACCACTTATTAGAGCTATTAAGGGCTCACAGGCTCTGAAATAATTGTTGCAGAACCTTCATGGAATGGAGCAATCAAACTGTGTGGGCAGTTTGTGAAGCCATTGCAGTAGGATCAGAATTTATTTCTCATACATGAACTGACATCTTGAAGCTCAAACTGTATGGATGAACACCTAACTCAGCCTTGATACTGAGGTGGGGGACTCAGAAGTACCTCAACTGAATATGACAGACTGAACTGACTCACCTTAGGATTGCATCCCCTCCTTGGTGAAGTGGTGGGAATATGGTTGGGAGGAGGCTGAGGAAGGACTGGGAAGAGAAGAGGGTGAGTGGTAGATATGAAAAAATCTTTTAAAATAAATAAATATATCAGTAAATACAAATATTTATAAGCATTTTTCCTGAAAATAGAACTAATGTATGTTATGTAATACAGCATGTATATTTAAGCATAACTTATTTATATTAATTCAAAAATATTCTCAGGTCTTGTGGACACAAATTCTTCAAAATTTGAGAAAATATCTACTAATCCAAGATAGGATAATTATAAAAGATGAAAGTAAAGATAACTCCAATGTCTAACTTGACAAACCAATGAGCTATACTTAGGTTACTTACAGGAATAAAGATGATGGTTTATTATAGGATCATAAACAAATGTAGATATCTTAATCAGGAGGATATTCTTCAAATGCAATCATTTGCCTGCAAATTTTAGGATAAATTTTTTTTTAAAAAAAGGTAAAAGAAACTGTTTGTTGCAAAAAATTTTTGGCACTGTTCTATCACTAAACTGTGAAGCATTTTTACACATAGTCCTAGGCTGGGACATACATTTGTAAGTAGGTAAGCAGGCTTGACATGCTTTTGCTATAGCAAAGCATAAAATATTTAACTCAAATTTTCTTAAAAACAAGGGCTTATGTGTAGTCCTAGCATATCTTTTATGTCACGTCTTGACATCTTTGTGAGACATATTTTTTTTCTGAAATAAAACAGTAAAAGTAGAGGATGTGAGACAGAGGGAAATTAGTGGTGGGAATAGAGACAGTGGAGGGAGGAAATGTTGGGAATGGGATGCATTGCATGAGGGAAGAGTTAATAAATGAAGGATGAAGTCAAGTTTGGTAGGTTAAGAATTAAGCTAGCACATTTGTAGGTTAATAATCAGTAGTATATTTTAATGGATCCTCATGATTTAAGTTTTAATTGCTTCTGTAGACTCCCTTTTTTATTTCTTTAATTATGTTTTTCATACATACAATATACAATCTGTCCCCAAATTCCTACCTGTATTGCTAATGACCAGCTTTACCTTTCTCTGTTTTTGGAAAATAACAAAAAGATAAAAGTCAAAATCAAACAAAGAAAAACCATTAAGAACAAAATAAAAACATGGATTTCATATTGTGGTGGCTATGCCTGGTTATCCAACATGACTAAAAATGTGGTTGATGTAATCAGTGGTACTACAAAGGAAAAACTTACATTCCCCTTTCTTATAAGGTACCAACTACAAATAGTTTCTTGGTAAGTAATGGAACTTTGTGATTTTTTCCCTACTCAGTGCTAGAATTTTATATTTGAAACCGTCCATATTTTGTGCATGCTGTCACAATCTCTGTGAATTTATATGTATATCAGTTCAATCGTATCTGTTTCCTTGGAATTGCCCACCACTTCCAGCCCTTACTGTATTTCTGAATCTACTACATTGATATCTTATCATTGAATGGAGAGGTTTTTTGAAAGCATCTGATTTATGATTGAGTGTTCCAAATGTTGAGTTCTCCCTTTCTACACATTATATTCCCAATTTTGTCTTTCAATGTCAATTCAGAAGAAATTTCAATGATGAGTGTTGCATGACACACGGATTTGTAGGTATAGCAATATGTCACAGGAATCATTTTATTGCTATGTTTCTTATAAAAATAATTGTACTATCTTTATTATAAAACAAATAGAAAGGTGCTTGAAGTTGTGGTTAGCTTTAATAATTATCAAATCTACAAAGATATAATTTCCACAGGTTATAATCATAGAGAAGGATTGTCTACCTTATTTTGCTCGTGGGCATGATTCAGATCCCAAGCTGTTCATTGGTTGTGGTTTGCAGCTTGGACATGCTTTGCTTTTTGTTCTTTTGTTTAGAGTCCATTAATGAATGAGTCCATCCCCTGCTTATCTTTCTGGGTTTGTGATAATTAACTGAGGAGGATATTCTCCAAATCCATCCATTTGCCTGCAAATTTTAGAATATCATTTTTTCTTACTAATGAGTAGTAAAATGTTATGTACAACAACTCCATTGTGTAGATGTACCACTGTTTGTTATTCCATTCTTCAGTTAACGGGCATCGAGTTTGTTTCCAGGTTCTTGCTATTAAGAATAATGCTGCTATGAACATAGCTGAGCTAATGCCTTTGGAGTGGGAATGTACAACTTTAGGGTAAATGCCCAGTAGTGGTATTGCTGGATCCTGGGGGAGGTTGATTCCCACTCTTCTGAGAAACCACGATACTGCATTCCAGAGTGGCTGAACAAGCATACACTCCCACCAACCGTGGAGGAGGGTTCCCCTTGCTTTGCAACCTCTCCAGCATAGGCGGTCATCTGTGTCTTTTATTTTAGCCAATCTGTCAGGTGTAAAGTGGTATCTCAAAGTTGTTTTGATATGCATTTCTCTGATGGCTAAAGATGTTGAGCACTTTTTCAATTGCATTTCAGCAATTCGTAATTCTTCTACTGAGAATTCCCTTTTTTAGATCTGAACCCCATATTTTGTTTGGGTTATTCAAGGTTTTGGGCTTTAGTTTCTTGAGTTCTCTATAAAATTTAGAGATCAGTCCTCTATCACTTGTATGGTTGGTGAAAATCATTTCCCATTCTGTAGGCTGTCTTTTTGTCCTATTGACTGTGTATGTGGCTTTACAGTTTCAGGAGGTCCCACTTATTGATTGTTGTTAGTGTCTGTGCCACTGGTGTTATATTTAGGAAGTGGTCACCTGTGCCAATTCGTTGGAGGGTATTTCCCACTTTCTTTTCTATCAAATTCAGTGTGGCTGGATTTATATTGAGGTCTTTGGTCCACTTGGATTTGAGTTTTGTGCAGGGTCACAGGCTTGGATTTATTTGCATTTTTATCCATAATAACATCCAGTTATGCCAACATCATTTGTTAAAGACACTATCTTTTTTCCATTTAATATTTTTGCTTCTTTGTCAAACATTAGGTGTTCATAAGTTTTAAGATTAGTGCCCAGATCCTCTCTTTGATTCTGTTGAACCTCAAGTTTGTTTTTATGCCAATACTGGGCTATTTTTATTACTGTAGCTCTATAGTATAACTTGAAGTCGGGGATGGTGATGCCTCCTGAGGATCTTTGTTGAGCAAAACTGCTTTGGCAATCCTGGTTTTCCTTTTATTCCAAATGAAGTTGAGTATTATTCTTTCAAGGTCCATAAAATATTGTGTTGGGATTATGATGGGAAGTGTATTGAATCGATAAAATGCTTTTGGTAGAATTGCCATTTTTACTATGTTGATCCTACCTATCCAGGAACATGGGAGAGCTTTCCATTTTCTGATATCCTCTTCAATTTCTTTCTTCAGTGATTAAAAGTTTTTGTCAAATAGATGTTACTTCTTTGGTTATAGTTACTCCAAGGTATTTAGTACTATTTGCAGCTATTATAAAGGGTGCTGTTTCCTTTATTTCTTTTTCAGCCCTTTTACCTTTAGTGTATAAAAGGGCTACTGATTTCTTTGAGTTAAACTTGTATCCTGCTACATTGCTGAAGGTGTTTTTCAGCTTTAGAAGTTCCCAGGTAGAATTTTGTGGATCACTTATGTATACATTTATATCATTTGCAAATAGAGATAGTTTCACTTCTTTTTTCCAATTTATGTCCCCTTTACCTCTGTTCATTATCTTATTCCTTTAGCTAAAATTTTGACAACTATATTGAATACATAAGGGGAGAAAAGATATCCTTGTCTAGTTTTTCATTTTGTGGGACTGCTTTGAGATTTTCCTTCATTACAATTGATGTTGGCTATAGGTTTCTTATAAATTGCCTGTATTCTATATAGATATTTTCCCTGTATTCCTGATCTCTCCAGGACTTTTATCATAAAGGATCATTGGATTTTGTTAATGACTTTTCAGTATCTAAGGATATGATCATGTTTTTTTTTTTTTCTCCTTTAGTTTGTGTAAATGATGTATGACATTTACGGTTTTTGTTATGTTGAATCATCCCTTTATGGGATGAAGCCTACTTGATTATGGTGGAAGATTATTTTTCATATATTTTATAAGATTTGCCTTTTTAAAATTTTAGCATCAATATTCATAAGTGAAATTCTCTGTAATTCTCCTTGTGTCTTTGAGTGGCTTAGGTGTTAGGGTAATTGTGGCCACATAAAAGGAATTTGGCAATATTCCTTTAGTTTCTACTGCGAGAAACAGTTTGAGGAGTAATGGTAGTAATTCTTCTTTGAAAGTCTGCTAGAATTCTGCACTGAAACCATCTGGACCTGGGCTTTTTTTACTTGGGAAGCTTTTAATAACATCTTCAATTTCCTTTAGATTATATGTCTGTTTAGGTAATTAATCTTGCCTTCATTTAATTTTGGTAAATCATACCTGTACAAAAAGCTGTCCATTTCTTCTAGGTTTTCCATTTTTGTGGAATATAGATTTTCAAAGTATGATCTGATAATTCTCTGGATTTCCTGGGGATCTGTTATTATGTCTCCTTTCTCATTTCTGATTTTGTTGATTTGGATCCTCTGCTTTTTTATTAGTTTGGATAAGGGTTTATCTATCTTGCTGACTTTCTCAAAGAACCAACTCTTTGATTCATTGTTTCTTTGTGTTATTCTTTTTGTTTAAATTGTATTGATTTCAGCTGTAAATATGATTATTTCCTGCCGTCTACTCCTTCTAGGTAAGTTTGCTTCTAATTGTTCTAAGGCTTTCAGCTGTGCTGTTAGTTCTCTAATGTGGAATTTCTCTAAGATTTTCATATAGGCATTTAATGCTATAAATTTTCCTCTTAAGACTGCTTTCATTATGTCCCACAAGTTTGCTATGTTGTGGATTCATTTGTGTTAAATTCTAGGAAGACTGTGATTTTTTTCTTAATTTCTTCCTTTACCAAGAGATGATTTAGTTGAGTGATGTTTAGTTTTCAAGGGTTGGTTGGTAGGCTTTCTGTGATTTTTGATGTTGTTGAACTCTAACTTTAGGCCCTGGTGGTCCGATGTGATAAAGGGATTATTTCCATTTTTTTGTATTTATTGATATTTGTTTTATGACCAATTATGTGGTCAATTTTAGAGAAAGTTCAATGTGGTGCTGAGAAATATGTATGCTCCTTTGCATTTGGGTGAAAGCTTCTGTAGATATCTATTACATCCATTTGCATCATAACTCCTGTTAGACTCCTTATCTCTCCATTGAGTCTCTATCTGGTTGACCTATGCAAGGGTGCAAGTGGGGTATTAAATTCTCCCACTATTAGGGTATGAGAATTGATAGAGATTTGAGCTTTAGTAGTGTTTCTTTTACATAGATAGGTGCCCTTATATTAGGGGCATAAACATTCAGGATTGAAATCTCCTCCTGACCAATTTTTCCTGTGATGAAGAAGTAATGTCTATCTTAGTCCCTTTTAATTGCTTTTAGCATAAAGTCTACTTTGTTAGATATTAGGACGACAACCCCAGCTTGTTTCTTAGGACCATTTGATTAAAAAAATCTTTTCCCAACCCTTTACTCTGAGCCTGTATCTGTCTTTTTCCTTGTGGTGTATTTCTTGTATGCAGTAGAAGCATGGCTTCTGTTTTTGTATCCATCTTGTTTTGTGTGTCTTTTTATAGGTGAGTTGAGTCCATTGATATTGAGCGATATTAATGACCACTGATTGATATTTACTGTTATTTTTGGTTGTAGCTTGTGTGTATTTCCTTTCTTTTTTCTGTGGCATTATTGATTGTTTGTGGTTTCATGAGTGTATCTGGTATCCTTAGGTTGGAATTTTCCCTCTAATGCTTTCTGGATGCCCAGATTGGTAGATAGATATTGTTTCAGTCTGACTTTCTCATGAAATATCTTGTTTACTCCATTTTTGGTGATTGATAATTTTGCTGGGTATAGTAGTCTAGGTTGGCAGCTATGTTCTTTTAGTGAATGTATAACTTCTGACCAAGCCAAACTTTTTTTTTTTTTTTTTTTTTGCAAGGAAAGATATTTTAATATCATCAAAGCCACGTTGACAGGGAGATATCTGGAGGCTTTCTTTGGGTTCAGAGTTTTATACAGGTGAAAAACAAAGTCAAGGTTTGAGCGGTTTTCACCTCATAGTCTTATTAATCAATGTTCAGGAAGTTTCCAGTTCTTTTTTTTTATATACTTATGAAAGAATCTTTTATTCCTTTAAGAGACAATTGGGCATGCAATGGCTTATAAATTATTTTTCTTTTTTTGATTGCTACATATATATTTACTTGTGTTCAGCTTTCCCTCTGATTTTTTTTTTGCCATCCCTATATATCCCCATTCAAGGTCCCTTCCCCCTCCTGCCACATCAGGTCATTTTTTTCTTCTCCACAACTCCCCATCCCCTCTCTGGGCAGGGAGCAGACACTCCTATGGTCCCACTGATTGAATAATGCTTAGTTCAGTCTTCACTCCTGGCAAATCCAGTTTTGTCCCCCTCCCTTAAGAGTGAGTCAGGTCTTCCTATAGTTGGAGTGGGATCTGAAGGGTCAGTCCAGGGTGTTTCTGATCCCAAGCTGTTCAGTGCTTGTGGATTGCAGCTTGGGCATGCTTGGCTTTTTTTCTTGTTTGTTTGTTTAGAGACCACTAGTGAGTGAGTACATCCCCAGCTTATCATTCTGAGTTTGTGATACCTCGCCTAGGAGGATATTCTCCAAATCCATCCATTTACCTGTGAATTTTAGGATATCATTTTTTCTTACTGCTGAGTAGTATTCCATTGTGCAGATTTACCACAGTTTGTTAATCCATTCTTCAGTTGAGGGACATCTAGGTTGTTTCCAGGTTCTTGCTATTACAATTAATGCTGCTATGAACATAGTTGAGCTAATACCTTTGGAGTATGAATGTGCCTCTTTAGGGTATACACCCAGAAGTGGTATTGCTGGGTCCTTGGGGAGATTGATTCTCAATTTTCTGAGAAACCGCCATATTGCATTCCAAAGTGGCTGTACAAGCTTACACTCCCACAAACAATGAGGGGGGTCCCCTTGCTCTGCATCCTCTCCAACATAGGCTGTCATCTGTGCCTTTTATTTCAGCCAATCTAACAGGTGTTAGGTGGTATCTCAAAGATGTTTTGATTTGCATTTCTCTGATGGCAAAGATGATGAGCACTTTTACAGGTGCCTTTCATCCATTCGTAATTCTGCTGAGAATTCCCTTTTTAGATCTGTACCCCATTTTTTGATTGGGTTATTCAAGGTTTTGGGCTCTAGATTCTTGAGCTCTTTATATATCTTAGAGATCAGTCCTCTGACACTTGTAGGGTTGGTTAAAATCTTTTCCCATTCTGTAGGCTGGCGTTTTGTCCTATTGACAGTGTCCTTGGCTTTGCAGAAGCTTCCTAGCTTCAGGAGATCCCACTTATTGATTGTTGGTTTTAGTGTCTGTGCCACTGGTGTTATATTTAGGAAGTGGGTGCCTGTGCCAATTCGTAGAAGTGTATTTCCCACTTTCTTTTCTATCAAGTTCAAAGTGGCTGGGTTTAAGTTGAGGTCTTTGATCTACTTGGATTTGAGTTTTGTGCAGGGTGACAGGCTTGGATCTATTTGCATTTTTCTACACACTTCCATGCTTTCATCATTTGCATTGAATAGACAAAAGTTATTGTGATGGGTCTGCCTTTATAGGTAAGTTGGCCCTTATCATTTGCAGCTGTTAAATTTTTCTCTATATTCTGTAAGATTTGTGGCTTGATTATTATGTGGCACACTAACTTTATGAGGGGTTCATATCTATTTGTTGTTCTTTAAGCTTTTTGTATCTTTATAGGCATTTTCCTCTTTAGGTTAGGAAAGTTTTCTTCTCTGATTTTGTTAAATACATTATCTGTGCCTTTGAGCTGATATTCTTCTCTTTCTTCTATTCCTATTATTCTCAGGTTAGGTCTTTTCATGGTGTTCCAGATTTCCTGAACATTTTGTGTAATGGCTCTTTTGGTTTTAGTATTTTCTTTGACTGATGTATCTATTTTCGCTGAGTCTTCCACTCCAGACATTCTATATTCCATCTCTTGGATTCTGTTGGTTATGCTTGTATCTGTAGTTACAGCTTTTTCCTTCATATTTTTTATTTCCATCTTTGCCTCATTTTCTGCCTTTTTTATTGTGTGTATTTCAGTTTTTTTGTTCCTGTAATGTTTCTTTAATTTTTTGGTTTACATTTTCTTGGTTTTCTTTCAAGAATTTGTTCATCTCTTCCAATTTATTTGTTTGTATTTTCTTCTATTCATTTAAGGGGATTTTTTATATCATCTATGATGACTTCAATAATCTTCATAAAGTTGCTTTTGCTGTTGTTTCCTTCTGTTTGCTCTTCATTACTCTGTTCAGGTCTTATAGTTGTAGAACCACCAATTTCTTCTGGTGTTGCCTTGTTGTTCTTTTTATTGTTATATGTATTTTTTACACTGACATCTGCCCATGGCTTCAGTGATTCATGATTATTCAGCTCTTAATCAGTTGAAGCAAGAGGGCTTGTGTGTCTCTTGTCTCCTCTGAGCAAGGAGTCTGCTCAGTCTCTGACTCTGCTTTGGACTGGGGTCTGAATTTCAAAGCCCCAGTCCTTCTCCGATGATGCAGTTCACCCTGAAGATGGGGCCGGTTGTGCAATGTCCCCTCTTTTATTTGTTGCTGGAGGAGCACCTTACAGCCAAACCCTAGTCCTGTCTGCTAGGGAGAGACTGAGATCAGACTCTAGGGATTGACCCAGGTCTGTGAGAGGGACTCACTAAATGGGTGGTCCAGGTGGTGAAATCTGCTCACCTCCTGAAGGGTGTCTGAATTTCAAAGGCCTCAGTCCTTCTCTTGTATACCAGTATCTTAAGCATCAAAAAGTTAACATTTTCCTCAGAAATGTTTATAAAATAAAAGAATAATTTCAAAGTTAAATATTTTGGATATACTGATTTTTAGTTAGAAACCTTAAATTAGTACTTTTACCAGGCACCTATACTTTTGTGCTATATTTAAAAATAAAAGTAATTTTTTGCCTTGTGATTTTGTTTACAAAATAATGATATCCCATCCTTTTGTCATATGAGTATATTAGAATTACACAATTTATATATACCATCTGCTTAAATATCAATAAATATATAGATATTTATTACATATACATATAAAATATATACTAGAGTTTTTTGTATCATTATGTATTATTTAACATTTTAACTGGAAAATTCAGTGGCTACACTACCACAATGCCACTACAATGAATTGTCTACCAGGTAACACATTGCCACCACACTCTCCTAAAAAATATTAAGAGAACAACATTATTAAACAAGGAACAACAGCAACATCATCAAATAATCCAACAAATAAAACAGAAATAACTTATTGGGAAAAATATTAGTGATTATTAAAATTGACAAAGCTTATTTAGATAAGTCAAAGAAATAACCCAAATTAATAATATTAAAAAAGAAAAATGAACATAAGACTGATACTGAGAGAATATACAAAATTACAAGAACATGCTTTAGAAGCTAGTCCACCAAACTGAAAAATCTAAAAGAAATAAGGTTTATATGACACTTACCAAAGATAAATAACCACTGTAAAGACAATTTAAGGAGACCTAAAATCCCATCTGAAATATAAACCGCAATTATGTCTAATAACTAATAATTTTCTAGTTCAAGGGAGTTTTAGCAGAATTTCTATCAGTAATTGAATATAAGTAGATCCATATTTATTACCCTAAGAAAAACTGAAAGCCAAGTGGATCAAAGACCACAACACAGAACCAGATATGCTGAACCTAGTACAATAGAAAGTGGATAATAGCCTTGAACACATGAGCACAACACATGACTTTCTTAATGGAACACTAAAAGTGCAGGCAGTATAATCAACAATTAACAAATGGGCATTAATGAACTTGAAAAGTTTCTGTAGAGCAAAGGATACCTTTCATATGAATAAGTGGCAGCCTACAGAATGAGAAAAGACAGTGGGCTATAATATGAAATATATAAAGGTATAAAAGCAAGTAATCATGAAATTAAATAACATAGTACAATGGGTATCAGATCTGAATGGAGCGATCTTAATGGTGAAAACTCATCTGGCTAAGAAACACTTAAAGAATGCTCAACATTCTTAGTCATTAGGGAAAACTAGTTTAAGGTTTTTGTTTCATGCCCATCAAAATGACTAAAATAACTGAAGTAAGTGTTGACAGCTTATGCTGGGGAGGATGTGGAAAAATAATAATTTTCATTGTTAGATTGAGTGAAAATTTGTATAGACACTATGAAAATCACTATGGAAGTTCCTCAGGAAGATGGCAATTTATCTATCTCAAGATTCAGCTGTGCCATCTTTTGGTATATGCTCAAAGAGCACTTTGTCTTAATATAGAGAAACTGGCTCAACCATGTTCATTGCTAATATATTCACAATAACTTGAAGTTATTTACAGCCTGTATGTCCCTTAACAGAATAATGGAGAGTAAAAATGTGGAACATTACTCTGATATTTTTTTTTAAAAAAAAGCTAAAATCATAAAATTTGACAGATAAATATTTGGAACCAAGAAAAAAAAATGTGTGAGACATGCTAGACTCCAGAAAGACAAATATAGCATTCTCTTATATGTAGATAGCAGCTTTTAGGTCAATAATAACCAAATTACCTTCCCTAGGACCACATTCATGGTATAAAGAAAAGGACTTGTAGCGGGGGGGGGCAGATAGATCTTTTTTACTAAAGGGAGATAAAAACAAACAGTTGTAAGTGGATTGGGGGATGGAAATGAAAGGATCATGTGAGGAGGGGAAAATAAAATATGGAGAGGGGAGAAAATAAGTGGTGAGGCGGCTAAAATAAGGCATCATCTGAGTGATATTGTAAAAACAATACAGTAAAAGCTTCTTGATATATACATATATGGAGGAAATCCAACTGAAGTCTTTAAATAAAGGGGAGAGAACACCTAAACTGGCCATCTCTGCTACTGAATGAAGCTTTTTGAATCTAGATTGAATTATATTTATTTGAGTTGCTGCCAAAATTAGCTCATGGGAACCTCCATACTTTCCAGCATTATAGTTGATATGTAATGAAAACCCAGAGCCAGATACTGGGGAGAAGCTGGAAAATCAAAAAAATAAAATAAATAAATAAACAAACAAACAAAAAAAGACCACAGTCATTTTTTGTCCAGCCAAATTCTCAGGCTGAACAGGCTAAGTGGGTCCTCAGCCTGACTGGTCACTACTACAGAATCTCAATTTCTACTTTCTCCTGCCTGGTATATCCTTCCCTGCCCCCTTGTTTTACTTCTCAGTTAAACTCTGTACCATAATTCCATGATTAGGATTAAAGGTGGGAGCTACCACTGCTTGGCTGTTAAGATTTGAGCTCACAGAATCCCAAAAAGATGAGATCAGCTACATTCAGGGTGGTGGGGCCACAGAAAAACATTCTCATCCATCAGAGAAATGCAAATCAAAACAACTCTGAGAAATCATCTTACACCTTTCAGAATGGCTAAGACCAAAATATACAGATGGCACCATATGCTGGAGAGGTTTGGAACAAGGGGAACACTCTCCTTCATTGCTGGTGGAGTGCAAACTTGTATATCCACTTGGTAAATCAATGCAGCAGTTCCTTAAAAAATTTGGAAAAAAATCTCCTCAATGGTTCAGCAATTCCACTATTGAGCATATACTCAAAGGATGCACATTTTTACCCCAAGGACATTAGCTCAGCTATGTTCATAGCAGTATTATTTGTAATAGCCAGAACCTGGAAACAACCTAGAAGTCTGTCAACTGAATAATAAATTAAAAATTTGTGGTATGTTTATACAGTGGAGTACTAAAGACATCTTGAAATTGTCAGGCAAAGGGATGGAGCTGGAGAGTATTGTCCTGAGTGAGGTAACACAGATCCAATAAGATACATATGGTATATATTCACTCATAAGTAGATTTTAAACATAATGCAAAGAATAACCAGGCTACAATCCACAGAATTCCCAGGGGCTATGTATCTGGAGAAAGTTAATAGAGACATCCATAGATTACTCTAGAAAGAGGAAGTAGAGAAGTTCTACTAGGAAAAGCACTAACATATGGGGAAGGGGCAAAGGGAGTTGAGAAGAGAACATAAGAGAATCGGATGGTGGGAGCAACAGAGACGGAGAGCAACAAAGTAGATATCCTGATAGAGAGAGCCATTGTGGGATTAGAGAGAAACCTCATATTAAGGAACGTCCAAGAACCCAAAGTTTGAGCCCAGCTAGGACTCCAAGAAATAGTGGAGAGGGTGCCTAAACTAGCCTTTCCTTATTACGTGAGTGAACATCTTAACTGACATTATAAAACCTTAAACCAGCAGCTGATGGTGACAAATGCCAAGATCCATAACTAAACACCAGGCTGAGCTGAAGAGAGGGAGGAGAGATTACATGAAATCAGGGTTATGATGAGGGTCCACATGGAGTAGGCAGTCCCTTACTGCTCAGAGCTTAAAGATTCTGAAATTATAGCTGAAAACCTTCATGGAATGGATCTGGACCCCCTGAATGCAGATGACAGTAGAAAGACATGGGCAGTTTCTGAAGCGTTTTGCAATCAGATCAGAGTCTATGCTGGGTCCATGAACTGGCTGTTTAAAACGCATATATAGCAGACAAACACATTTTTTAGCCTCAGGAACTTGGTCCTTCCTTAAGTGAATATGCCAGACTGAATTGATTCACCTTGAGATTCCTTGCTTTCTCTGAGGAGTGAATGAGCGGAGAGTTAAGGGTTAGGAGAGAGGCTGGTATGTCGGTGGACTGGTAGAAGGGATAGGAGTGCAAAAAATAGAAAAAATAATATAAAAAATAAAGTTATAAAGTTAAAAAATCCAAAAAGATCTCTGTCCCTGAGAGATGGGACTACAGGCGCAGATCATCACTCTTTGTTCCACCATTGACCTAGCATATCTTGCAGACAGGACACCGTAGAAAATAAAAAGGTGGCTCTGGATTGGTGTTGACATTTCCCCTCAGGTAATGTTCAATATTCCAATACCAAAAACATTAGGACATTAGTTTGAAGGCTTTTTATACACAACAATTTTACTTTCCACATTTAATGAATTATGTATCTGTTGTCTTCAGCAATTGGGACCTTGCCATCACTTTGCTGTGATCCACCAACAGTCAGGAACACATGGATTTTGGTGATACATTGTATCAGTCTGGAATATCACAGGACAGAACTAGTCACAGTCAAGCCATGAAGGTCAGAGAACTTGTGAAAGTGACCAACCAATATCATATTTGACTTAAGATCCACTCCATGTGATATTCTGCTGCACTCCTTTCAGTGTGTTGCTCAGCTGTCCTCAGAGAAGCTTCCTCCTGCAGCATGTGGGTACAAATAAAAATACCTACAGCAAGACAATATGCAGAGTGAAAACTTTAGAAAATACAGTGCTAAGTGGAATATCTCCTTCAAATGCCTCCCTTCTAGTCTGGGACACCTACAGAATAGGAGAAAGAAAGAATATAAGAGACAAAGTGGATGTAGGACATAAAAAAAGGCCTTCTCAATCTAAATGATCAAAGTTCAGATAAACTTACAGAAGTAAAGGCAGAATACTCAAGGCCTTCATCCATGTGGGACATGTCCCTTACATATATATGATGGCTTCCAGTTCTGTGTCTTTATGGAATCCTTTTGTTGAATGGATCTCATTCCTGTTTCTTCTTTTGGGCTCTGTTTCTTCTTTTCATTATGTTAGTTTGGTTTTTCCAAATCTGATGTTTTTTTTTTTTTATTTTTAATATATCAATTTTCTTAGAATTATAGTTTTATTCTAATGAGATTCACAAAGGGAATGTAAAAGGTAGGGAAACCATAATCAGAGTATATAATGTGAAAAATGCAATTCAATAAATAAAAGAATGTTTTTACTCTATGCAAATTCACTTTTGAGATTTAAAATCTTTTTAACAATTTTATTCTATCAAAACATTATCTTTCTTGAAATTCATACAATGCTTACATTTCAATGCATATATCTTAAATAAAGTAAAATTTAATCAATGTTTTAACTATATAATCACAGATTTCAGAATAGAAAATTTTGTATGTTCATATTTGTGATGTTTGAATTTAAATAAAGGCTTATGCAAAATCATGAGCTCAAAGTTCTCTAAAATAACTAATTTTCTATTACTAATATTTACTGCCTAGATATTTTGTGTCACTACTCATCCAAGAAATCATATACCTTAAAATTTATTCATGCATATTTTCAACTCTACAGTTTACTGAAGCAGGATACTAAATTATGCTGTTTCCGTCTTGAGTGTTACTCTATGAAGTGAATATGGTGCATATTTATGGAAATGACTTTGGTAATTAGTTCAGGATAGAGGTGGAGGCTACATAAGTTCATTTTTAGTACATAGTTCAATGCAAAGTGTGTTTTAAAAAAATTGATATTTACTGCATTATTCTTCATATTTAGGTGAACAAATGTACTTTCTAAATATTTAGTTATAAATATGGTCAAATTTGACTCTGAGAACTGGTAAATAAAATCAAGGCGCTTGCTTTAGAAACTTTTACATTCACAATATTCTGAAATTTTGCGTCTTTCAGATGATTTTTCAAAGCCTACTTGCATTCTTAATTGGCTTTATTAAGGAATAGTATCAATTTGGTGTTTGAATAGATCAGATAAAATTGAATACAGGCAAATGTTATCAAAATATCATGATTCAATAATTTATTTCTTTCCTCTAGAGGCATTTTTTTCTAGCAAGGGTTTAATGTTATTTTTGTATTTCCTACTTTAAATCCTGTCACAGTATAATTTATTTGCTAATTAGAACAAGCATAGTATAATTAGTCTGATCATATATATCATTGCAAAGGATATTGTTTTATCATGATCTTTTCATTACTGTAAGAATAAATCATTAAAAGATTGATCAAGTTTTCTCCCTATATTACAATGTTCTTATTTTTATTTATATTGCATACATTCTATTAAAGGAAACTGATTAAGGTTATAATGCCCACTTCCCAGATATAGTTTAGATTTTTTCTTGAAGAAGTTCAAATAAAATGTTAAATCTTATTTAGTATAGAGCAGAAATTAGTATAATAGGTTTTACAAATTTTTCTAAAACTCTACTGTGTAAGTTACAAAATATATTAAATGTTCTGGTTTACAGATTATTTTGTTTGTTCAGCATGCTTTAAGCTGTGTACATATAAAATAACACTCATAAATAATACTGATCTCTAGATAAATTTGATAAAGTCCAGGTTAAGTTGTAAAACTGAGTTGCAAAATGCCCAAGTAGATTTTTTCCCAGAATATGTTTGTGTTACAGTGATTATTACTGAAGTATAATCCCAGTAAACGTGAAATGGGAAGTAAAGAAAAATGTAAATGAAAGGACATGAGAAGTAAAGGAAAATAAAACTGCATTTTATGGTCTTGTGTATTTATGTATACATCTGTATGTCAAGAAACATTGTGAAATTCAGATGACAATTTGCATGAGTTCATTCTCACCTTTTCCTGTTTAGGTTCTAGAGTAGAACTCAAAATATCAGAATCAAAAACAGATTCTGTAACCTGTTGGACTATATTATTGGATGAATCTAAAGCTATATTTTAATATATAAAAAAATGTTTATACATTAAACAAAGGTTTTTTTTCAGTGGTTTTATTTTTTTTCCTTCTTTGTTTTGTATTTATCAAAAAAACAGTAAAATGAATTTAAAATGCGGAAAAGTTAACAATAACTATAAAGAGGATAAGAATCATAAGCATTGCTTATCAAGGGTGGTAATGCAAATAAGATTGTTACACATATATTTAATTTGTGTTCAGCTTTCCCGCTGAATTTTTTTTCCATCCCTGTATATCCTTATTCAAGGTCCCTTCCCCCTCCCACCACATCTGGTCATTTTTCTTCTCTGCAACTCCCCATACCCTCCCTAGGCAGGGAGCAGACAGTCCCATGGTCCCACTGACCCAATAATGCTTGGATCAGTCTCCACTCCTGGCAAATCCAGTTTTGTTCCCACTCCCTCAAGAGTGAGTCTGGTGTTCCTATAGATGGACTGGGGTTCGAAGAGTCAGTCCAGGGTGTTTCTGATCCCAAGCTGTTCAGTGGTTGTGTTTTCGCTTGGGCATGTTTGGCTTTTTTACTTGTTTGTTTGTTTAGAGACCACTAGTGAGTGAGTACATCCCCTGCTTATCTCTCTGAGTTTGTGATACCTCGCTCAGGAGGATAGTCTCCAAATCCATCCATTTGCCTGAGAATTTTAGGATATCATTTTTTCTTACTGCTGAGTAGTATTCCATTGTGTAGATGTACCACAGTTTGTTAATCCATTCTTCAGTTGAGGGACATCTAGATTGTTTCCAGGTTCTTGCTATTACAAATAATGCTGCTATGAACATAGTTGAGCAAATACCTTTGGAGTGTGAATGTGCCTCTTTAGAGTATACACCCAGAAGTGGTATTGCTGGGTCCTTAGGGAGATTGATTCTCAATTTTCTGAGAAACCGCCATATTGCATTCCAAAGTCGCTGAACAAGCTTACAATCCCACCAACAATGAAGGAGTATTCCCTTTGCTCAGCATCCTCTCCAACATAGGCTGTCATCTGTGCCTTTTATCTTAGACAATCTAACAGGTGTTAGGTAGTATCTCGAAGATGTTTTGATTTGCATTTCTCTGATGGCTAAAGATGATGAGCACTTTTACAGGTGCCTTTCAGCCATTCAGAGTTCTTCTGCTGAGAATTCCCTTTTTAGATCTGTACCCCATTTTTTGATAGGGTTATTCAAGGTTTTGGGCTCTAAATTCTTGAGCTCTTTATAAATCTTAGAGATCAGTCCTCTATCACTTGTAGGGTTGGTGAAAATCTTTTCCCATTCTGTAGGCTGGCGTTTTGTCCAATTGACAGTGTCCTTGGCTTTGCAGAAGCTTCCCAGCTTCAGGAGTTCCCACTTATTGATTGTTGGTCTTAGTGCCTGTGCCACTGGTGTAATATTTAAGAAGTCGTGGCCTGTGCCAATTTGTAAAAGTGTATTTCCCACTTTCTTTTCTATCAAGTTCAAAGTGGTTGGGTTTAAGTTGAGGTCTTTGATCCACTTGGATTTGAGTTTTGTGCAGGGTGACAGGCTCGGATCTATTTGCATTTTTCTACACAGTTCCATCCAGCTATGCCAACAACATTTGTTAAATATACTATCTTTTATCCATTGAATGTTTTGGGCCTCTTTGTCAAAGATCAGGTGTTCATAGCTTTTTGGGTTAATGTCTGGATCCTCAATTCTATTCCATTGGTCCACAAGTATGTTTTTATGCCAGTACCAGGCTGTTTTTATTAGTGTAGCTCTATAGTATATAGCTTGAAGTCAGGGATGGTGATACCTCCTGAGGTTCTTTTGTTGAGTAAAATTATTTTGGCAATCCTGGCTTTTCTTTTATTCCAAATGAAAGTGAGTATTGTTCTTTCAAGGTCCAAAAAATATTGTGTTGGGATTTTGATGGGCAGTGCATTGAATCTGTAGATTGCCTTTGGTAGAATTGCCATTTTTACTATGTTGATCCTACCAATCCAGGAACATGGGAGAGCTTTCATTTTCTGATATCCTCTTCAATTTCTTTCTTCAATGATTTAAAATTTTTGTCAAATAGGTCTGTTACTTCTTTGGTTATAGTTACTCCAAGGTATTTAACACTATTTGCAGCTAATATGAAGGGTAATGCTTCCCTTATTTGTTTTTCAGCTCTTCTATCTTTAGTTTATAGAAGGGCTACTGATTTCTTTGAGTTTATCTTGTATCCTGCAACATTGCTGAAGGTATTTTCCAGCTGTAGCAGTTCCTTGGAAGAATTTTATGGGTCACTTATGTATACAATCATATCATTTGCAAATAGAGATAGCTTCACTTCTTCTTTTCCAATTTGTATGCCCTTAATCTCTTTTCGTTCCCTTATTGCTTTAGCAAAAACTTGGAGAACTATATTGAATAGATAAGGCGAGAGAGGACATCCTTGTCTAGTTCTTAACTTTAGTGGGATTGTTTTGAATTTTCCTCCATTAAGTTTGATACTGGCTGTCGTCTTCTTGTAAATTGCCTTTATTAGATTTAGGTATTCTCCCTGTATTCCTGATCTCTCCAGGGCTTTAATCATAAAGGAGTGTTGGATTTTGTTAAAGGCTTTTTCTGCATCTAAGGATATGATCATGTGGTTTTGTTCCTTTAGTTTGTTTATATGATGGATAACATTTACAGTTTTTCGTATGTTAAACCAGCCCTGCATTTCTGGGATGAAGCCTACTTGGTCGTGGTGGAAGATATCTTTTATGCATTGTTGTATATGGTTTGCCAAAATTTTGTTGGGAATTTTCACATCAATATTCAAGAGGGAAATTGGTCTGTAATTCTCCTTCTTTTTTTTTTTTCAGAAGATTTGCAGTTATTTTATTTTAGTTATTATGGGGTTTTAAATATCAACTTTCAGACATTTGATTTTTTTTTGTTTTCTTTTTTATTTCCCTTCTTTATTTTGTATTGATCAAGAAAAAAAAAACAGTAAAAAGAATTTAAAATGCGGAAGCATTAACAATAACTATATAGAGGATCAGAATCATAAGCATGGCTTATCAAGGGTGGAAATACAAATAAGATTGCTACACATATATTTTCTTTGTGTTCATCTTTCCCTCTGAATTTTTTTTTCCATCCCTGTATATCCTTATTCAAGGTCTCTTCCCCCTCCCAACACATCTGGTCATTTTTCTTCTCTGCAACTCCCCATCCCCTCCCTGGGCAGGGAGGTAATTCTCCTTCTTTATTGTGTCTTTGAGTGGCTTGGGAATTAGGGTGATTGTGGCCTCATTAAAGGAATTTGGCAATATTCCTTCAGTTTCTACTGTGTGAAATAGTTTGAGGAGTAACGGTAGTAATTCTTCTTTGAATGTCTGGTAGAATTTGGCACTGAAACCATCTGGACCAGGGCTTTTATTTTTGGGGAGGTTTTTAATGACAGCTTCCTTAAGGGTTATAGGCCTGTTTAGGTAATTAATCTGATTTTCATTTAATTTTGGTAGATGGTACCTGTCCAGAAATCTGTCCATTTCTTCTAGGTTTTCCATTTTTGTGGAATACAGATTTTCAAAATATGACCTATAAATTCTCTGTGTTTCCTGGGGGTCTGTTGTTATGTCCCCCTTTTTATTTCTGATTTTGTTGATTTGGACACTTTCTCTCTGTTTTTTGATTAGTTTGGCTAAGGGCTTATCTATCTTGTTAACTTTCTCAAAGAACCAACTCTTAGATTTGTTGATTCTTTGTATTGTTCTTTTTGTTTCAATTGTATTGATTTCAGCTCTAAGTTTGATTATTTCCTGCCGTCTACTCCTTCTAGGTGAGTTCGCTTCTAATTGTTCTAAGGCTTTCAGCT